>PVLA01004905.1:134136-161639 GCA_004027455.1 Hydrochoerus hydrochaeris
CCTTCCTTCCTTCCTTCCTTCCTTCCTTCCTTCCTTCCTTCCTTCCTTCCTTCCTTCCTCCCTCATGACCTCACGCTTGCCAGGCAGGTGTTTATGCTGCTGAGCTAAATCCCTGGCCCAGGTATCCATTTTCTTAATGTCACTTAGAACAATGTTTATCAGATGGTAGCCCACAGCTTGGCTTTGTAAATAAAGTTTTATTGGCACCTGGTCCTACACATTTATTTACATATCAGTTATGACTGTTTTCAATCAATATGGAGGACAATACATTCTCTGTATCTGTGAGTTCCATGCCCAAAATTCCAACCAACCTCAGACTGAAAATGTTCAGGAAAAAATCTCAATTCTACAAAAAAAACCACTTAGAATATTTTCTTGTAATTGTTCTCAGTAATAGAATAACTATGTATATTGTACTAGCATTTTATTAGGTATATAAATGATGTAGAAGTAATTTAAAGTACATGGGAGGAGGTGAACATGCTATATGCAAACACTACAGTATTTTATGTTGCTCACTTGAGTATCTATCTTATGATTTAGTTATTGACATTATTTCCCCAAATGCCATCCTCTACTGATGACAGATTCCAACTGTATTTTTGAGAGAGAAATTATTTATGCCCCCTAAACCCAGAAGTACTATCTCTCTCTTGTCATTAACAGGAAAAATTTGAGGATGCTTGATCCAGAACACAGGCAGACCTTTCTCTCCAAGTACTTTTCTCCTTGATAGAAACCATTAAAACTGTTTCTTAGTCATTCAGTAAGAAAAACTATTAAATCAGGCCAAATCATTATGATTGCTACTTAAAATAGATCTCTCCTGGCTGGAACATTTGGAGAGACCAAAATGCCAAACCAGAGATTCATCCTGATGGTGAAGACTTGGATAAATTTCAAGTAAAACCATGTGTAGTAGGCATCTATGGTTTCTTCTTTGTTACCATTTTCCCTGTATTACAGTGAATATTTTACAATGACCTAAAGCTAAAGAACTTGGAATGGTTGATTTATCTGTAGAGGAAAACTGTATTTGAGAATCAGGCACAATATTTGCTTTCCTGGTTCCTGGGGAGAAGGGTAAGCTTTGAAGATGGCATACATGAGTATTTAAAATTGTCTTTTAATTTCTTTAGCTTATTAAAATAAGGTCAGGTACACAAAACCCACTACAATTTATAATCTTGGAATCACTTTTTCTCACTCTATCCAACTTCTGTCTTTGAATGTCTTTTTTGGCAGTAGTTTAGCATTTTTACCCACACAGATGTCTTTTCTCCTAGATTCCCTCATTCCCATTCTTGTCCCTGTTCTGAAGCACAGAGAGACCACACCCTAACAGTACCATATCCCATGATCCTTCATATTAGACTTCTAGGTTGCAACAACAGGAAATTCCATGGCAGGAGAGAGAGGAATTTAGATTATTCCCCCTGTCTCTTGTAGCTCATCTGTGGCTCAAAACCTTGTTCCTTTCATATTGGTAGCCTCCACTGAAATAACAAATACTTACAATGTCTTTGTTTTTCTACCCTAAAATGGTAGCAGCTTCTCAGCCTTAACAGACTTTGATTTTCCTTACCCTGACTCACTTCTGCTATAAATCCCCTCTATTCAATTCCTTCTGTGATGCACATTATATCTGATTGTTTTCAGCTGGTTCATTCCCTTGCTTCAGATGTGCAGATTTAGATGGGGATTTAGATGTGCGGATTTCATAATCCTGGTTTTTCTCCTCTTAAGTATCTTAAAGTTGTAATCAATGTATTTTTACCCATGTATAGCCCTCAATCTCTTGCATACAGCTTGGCATGTTGTAACTGTACAATAATTATATGTTGAATTGAATTTTTCAATGTTCAAATGCCCAGGGAATATGATGATTCATGTTTTCTTTGGGGTAATATTTTCAAACATGTAAACTGGTACTAATCACCACCACTGTCAAAATATATATCAGTATTACACAATAAAGAAAGTGCTCTGGAGGATATAACTGCATGTATGTTTAAGTGTGTAAGATAGATGACCATATTACTTTTTGTTGGATTATTGAACAGAACGGTTTGCACTCTCATTGTGTGATTTGTCCACTTTCTATGCTTTAATTTTGTGACTTGAACAACTATTTCTAAGATGACAATATGTAATTTATCCACTAGTGATTTATTAGCATTAATTTTTTTTGAAATTCTGTATTATTTCTACCTTTTTTTCTGCTTTGCTTTTTTTTTCTTTAAATAAAAAATAAGAACAAATCAAGATTGGCTGGGAAACCAATAGTTAAAAGACCTAAACATATGCTAGAAAACCATACTTCATACTCATAAAAAACTAATAAATCTTTCCAAATTTGGTACACAGCTTGCAATACAATCGCAGGCACATATATTTCAAGTTGGATTATTATTCTACAAACATCATTCTTTATAAAGTGTATAAGACAACTGATAGGAATTCAAATTCCTTCCTTCATTGATCACTATACATATATGTAACCTGATGTGTACTTCACAGCTACACTTAAAAAAACTCTCATTAGGAAACTAAGCAAACCACACTTCTTTTGTTTACAAGGAGAACATGGTTCATGGAATTCTTAAAACCTTAGCTTGACCTGGCCATTTATCTGACCCATATTAATTGCTGGTCTTCTACATGCAAGACCACGCAAACAATTTTGCAGTACAATAAGGTATCAAAAGAGGAGATGTTGAATTATGGAGAAACTCTGAAGGAGACCTATTAATTGGCACATAGGCATAAAATTTTTACTTTGACCCTCATCATTAACTAGTTAGATATTCAGTCTATATAATTCAACTGTGCCATGCCTTCCTCCTTACAATGAGGGTAGTAGGAACCACCTCATGTGAGTATGCCTGGATTTACATGAGATGATACACATGAAAACACACAGCATGCAATTTTGTTTTCTGAGATTTCCCCCAAGAACATTAGCATATTTATGTCCCCTTGTGCATAAAATTCAATCACTTCTGGGAGCCAAGTTTTGCTGAGACTCAATTTTATGAAACAGATATTACTCTTCATGTCTTCATGAACATGTTTTAATTGCTGTATGCCAAGAAGGGAAAAAATTATTTGCCTTAAGAATTTAGATATTTAAATACAGCCCATAAGCATAGTGTAATTGTCATTTGCATGTTATATTTTTCTAAGTGTATATGAGCTTGAACCTTGGAAGAGTATCAAACTGTCCTTTTCTTATATTAGAAAGGTCAGTGGCACCGAATATGAATAGAATCTTTGGTGTTCTTATTTTGTCTTGCAAAATAACGGCATGGGTGCCCTCCAAAGTATTAAGTAATTTTGTAATGTGTGTTTTAGTTCAAGGGCATTTTCAAGAATGAAACTAGAATATTTTCTCGTTTTCTTTTTTATTGATCTCTGTGAAAAGTAGATTGAATATAAACAGCATGACTCTCTGAGTTTTCCATCAAAACTGTCAGAACCCTCTCCCATCTGATTATCCATTAGATAAATGTTCCTTTCCTGTTCCCTACCTGTACTCCTATGAATGAATGAAGAGTCTTAGGATTTGCAGTGTAAGATGTAATTTGTCATATGGCATTTGACCTCCACCATGACCTTCTCTGGAAACGTGACGTTCCTTCATTCCACCTCTTGATCTTATGACAATATTTTCTACAGCTGAGATAAGATGTCTTCCACTGATAGACTTTTTATATGCCAAACTCAGAATGCCTCTTTTCAATATTCTATCAAAACTTTTTTGATTGGTTTGTCTTCTATTCTTGAACCATTGATTTAATAAACAAAGGTTCTCTTCTTTTGTGTTGTTCAGATATTTTTGTTTCATCTTGGGGAAATGAAGCTACAGAAAGTCAAGAAAAATAGCAATTGTTAATTCTCAAGCTGCACAGTGTCCACAAGATGCAGTGCTTTGCCCTGATACATAGCTGTAGTCCAATCTTCTCTTTTTTAAAGACCAGGCATGTTGAGCTATACTGTACATTAATGACCATGCTTTTCTTCCACTTTGTCCATTTGTAAAGGCATCAGCTCCAAACATGTTTCTGATTTAAGACTTTTCAAAACAATTTTTCTTAAATATTTCTTTTCTGATGTGAAAGCACTATGCAGTCTACAGAAATTATAGTTTGAATTTTGATTTTTCCCTCAGCTAGTCATAGGTAACTATATATATATATATATATATATCCATACTCTGCTGGTTATTGATAACAAGATAGTCTAGTCATGATCATCAGAGGGAAAAATTCATACCCTACAACATATTATGATATTAAGGTAAAATGCAAAGTAGGAATATATATATATATATATATATATATATATAATGTTTTAAACATTTGCTCTTTTGTGGCACTTGGGCATTGAATGCAGGGCCTTTTCACTGACATCCCTTACCTTTTTACACATTTTATTTTGCAACTTATTCTCACTAAATTTCCCATGCCAGATTCAAACTTACAATCCTCCTGCCTCAGCCTGCCAGAGCTCTGGGATCACACATAGGTTCAGCCATGCCTGGATACAGTATTTCAAAATTTTGATGATTTGATTGGTGTGCAACCCTATTTTAAGTTGAACAGCATCTATATACGATTGAGGCAACATTATGATTTACATCTAGATGTGTCTCCAAAGCTTCATGAGCTTATAGGTCATGATTTGGGGAAGTAATCAGGAATGATACCCATTATTCCATCAATTAACTGATGAGGTGATAGCTAAATGTGACGTTGGAAGGTGAAGCCTGATTGGAGGAGGTGGGTCACTGAGGTGTGACCTGGAAGGGTCTCTTTCCCTCTTTCTCCCTTGACTTCACTGTACTTCCTGCTGCCAAGCCATGGACTGCTTCTCTTGTACCCATTCCCCTTTAACATCCCCTTGGAGCCAGCTGTCTATGGATTGAAACCTCTACAAACTCTGAGCCAACATGAACTTATCCTCCTTAGAGTTGAGAGAGCCTGGTCTTATGTCTCAGCAATGAGAAAATGATTGAGGCATGGATTCGTGAGACCCTAGAGCTCTGAGAGTAAGTTGACCCTATGTCTGCAGAAGAATTTTTCTTCCAATGCAAGCTCAGAACCCATGAAAGTGGTACGGGAGCTTCTGAGGAGGACGTAGTCTCTGCTCCTTGGGGTAGCGCAGTGTGACTCATCTTAGCACTACATACACAGCTTTCTGTTCCCTGTGACAATCTCCATCTATTTTCACTCCACTCCCTGGCACAGCACTGTTGGAAGGCTACTATCCAATTTGTACATTTCCCCTTTGCCATAGGATAATGCCAGTCGCACAAATCAATTCAGATATTGGAAGCAAATGGATTTTTAAAGTTTAATGTCCAATGTGATGAAGAAGCTAGCAGAGCCCCAGGTCCTTCAAAGGCACCAGCCCCAAGCCAGAGTCATCCTGAGGTTGCAGATTTACTTCACCTATGGTTGAGACACTCACCTACCTTCATCATCATCAGCTATCAGTTGACCATTCATTCCTCATTCAGGGAAAGGTTGACATGGTGAATGAAACTTTTCCTAGTGTTCCAGCCATGCAGAAGATAGTCTGCTGAGGTCTTTAAATAGGACCATTCTGTGTGACTTGCAGTCTTTGAGTTTCTCACCACTGCGAACTCCAGGGGTGAGAAAATTAGTCAGCATTCAGTATGGTGGTAGCCTTGGGTTGGTTGATCCAAGGTCCTAATTACTGATTCTCCAACTCCCAAAGGAGGAAATTCCTTCAATATTTGTTTTGGTTAATTTTTCTTCTCTCTGAAAACTTGCTGGAGATTATTTGGTGATGACCAAAGGGTCCATTGCATGTATTCATGGGTTACTCATGACTGTTAGTCTGGTTGGACTGAGAGATGTCTAGGAGATTAGGGTCTGGCTGTTAGCAGATCAGGGTGTGGCTTTGGGAGTGGCAGGTGGCTGGCATGGGGGTCAGCAAACTCAGATGAGAAGTCTTGTTCTGATTGTGCATGCATCACCTTACTGCCTTCCAGGCTGGATGAAAGGTACACAAGAAGAAGAAGTCAAGCTGAGCTTGGTAAAAGTTCCCTTCTCCTTGACCGTGGGCATCCTTTGTTACCTGCGATTTCCTCAGGTTTTCAAAGCTGAATCACATCAACCAAAGCCACCAATTCCCTAATGGCCCTTCTGGATCTTTGGCCTTGGTTGGGGTGCACCCTCGAGCCCTGTTGTTCTGAGGCATCTAGCTTCTCATGCTGAGCAGTGACTCGGACCTCTGGCTCTCCAGCCTAAATTCTCCTGCCCACGATCCCGGGAGCTGCCTGAGAAATCCCCTCACACCACGATACGTACATGATTTCCTGTACATTCTGTTCTCCCAAAGAACCCTGACCAACACAGGTGGCTTTGCTGGTAGAGGAAAAGGCAAAGAAGAAATTATTGATGTTGCTGAGTGCCTGGACTGCATTGCCTGTTCCCAGTACAGAGAGTTCTCAACTCACCACGGATCTATGTCTGGATAAACTCATCCCTGTTGGAGAATATTTAAACTCCCAAATGCATCACATACACTTTGAGTGTCCACCGCCTGAGTATGAAGGCCCAGGACCACAGCACTCTAGAGAACATGTTATTTCCCCTTCCTGGTCACATTCAAAGGACAGCTGCTGATGGATATGTACCAGCTTTTTACAGGCATAAAACCCAAAAATCATGCAGTGAACGAAAACCCCTAAATTGGAGACCATCAATGTTATAGACACTTTACAAGAATCACCTACTTTGTCTACTTATTTATTTAGGCTTCTTTGAGATGGTGTCTCACTAGGAAATTCAATCTGACCTAGAATTTGCTGTGTAACCCAATCTGGCATCGGATTTGCAGGAATCCTCCTGCCTCAGCCTCCTAAGTGCTGGGATCATAGCTTTGTGCCACCATACCTGCTAGCACCATTTTTCCCCTTACAAATCTGTAAAATGCCCCCAATACAGGGAGTGTGTGTTCCTACCCATGCTTTTCATATATGAGGCGCTCAGCACATGATGTAAATAGACAGTTTATTTGTAAGTCTTTCCCACCACCTCTTTCAGTATGAACTACCTCTCTCCTCCGTTTTCCCCATCAACTGAAACCATTACACATTGCCCTTGCCAAGCTTGCATTCTCGCTCAGTTATTTCAGAAGCTAGCAGCTGTTTGCAAATGCAAAGACCTCCAAGAGACAGCTTCTCATATATTTTTAGCAGTACCTGTGTTTCTTTCTTCAGAATTCCTCTGATGCATTTTTAACATGAAAAATGAAGACATCAAAAGTGCATTGCATTGAGTTACATTGATTCTTTTTCTGTAGCCCACATCTATGGGACTACAGTGATTGTATAGAAACAGATGGAATAAAACGTCTTTTACAAAAACCATGATGTTGTACATTTTAAGGGATGCAAAGAGTGGATTTTGGCATGGGCTTTACATTCTTACTTCTAGCAAAAGATAAAATTTCTACATGAACACTCTGCAGAAGAAATAAATTCAAACATTAATTGGACATAATTATTTAAGTGGGCTTGATCTTGACCACATTATCCGCAAATGAGGAAAATACTTGAGACAATTACCTCTATTTCAAAGACATGATATTAAGAAAATTTACTGAACTTTTGTTGATAACTTTTTACTCTCTGGTTCTTCTCTGGATGCATGAAACACACCTCCAGGCTTATAATCACTTATTTCTCAGAAAGAATGCATGAATTGGAAAGGTACCATATCCATAATCTCACAAATGTCTGTCTCCACACGCTTCCACATTTGTAGGAAAATCAATGCGTCTTGGAAACCATCACCCCAAGTGAAATAAATCAGATACAGAAAGTTCAAAGTCACAGAGTTTCTCTCATGTGAGAAACCTAAAATATAATCAATGTACACAACAAAATAAAAGGGAGTTGATGAGAAACAGGAAGTTACACATGGGGAGAATGGGAAAATTTCAGACCGGGAGGGGAAGGGAAAGGGAAATGGATTAAAATACAGTGTGCATTTGAACCATTTCTCTCAGCTGGATGTAATTCTCATGTATTACAAACATCTACCCACCAAAAAAAGATAGCTATGGAGACAAGGGATTCACCTTAATTACTGAGCTGTATTTTCTTCCTTTGTAAAAGATTTGGGACTTGTGCTTTGGATAAGAAATAATCGTAGTCGTGGGTATAACCAAGTTGAATTATCTCTCCACCTACATTTCCTGTTTTAGACCATTCTGAAATCTTACGATATCCAAATTGTTGTCCCATTTTACCAAAGAACAGCAGAGCAAGAGTCATGGGGCCATATGGTCTGCTGACTCCTCGTGATAATGTAATCATTATGGATTATTGCAAATAAGTAGTCATAAAGATAAAAATTAGAAATGAAATAACACTGCAGTCTTTTCCAGCAATGGTTCCATGGTCTGTTACAGATATTTGTGGATGTTCGAGTTCTTTCTCCAGCTTACCACGGTATTTGCAGAGAACCTCCATGCATCTTTTCCTGTACTTTAAATCATTGCTCTGTGACTGATAATACCAAATACAATCTAAATGCTATATCATTTGATCTCCGATATTTCATAAGATGTAATAACAAGAAAAATGCCTGCACTTGCTAGGTAGCAATGCATCTTTTTTAAATGTTTGTTCTATGTGGGATTAGTGAGATCTTTTATGCTAGGTGAACCACTGTGCTTAGTCTGATATTTTTGGAGGAAGACAGGTACAGGAAGAGCCATGTTTTTGTTTGAATACAGTTTTATTTACAAAAGCAGGTCATGGCCCAGGCTTGATGGGTGTGTCCTAATTAGTCAAACTCATTGCCAAAGGATGGTAAATAAATTGGTCAAGTTCCTATTAAGTTTGAGTTGCATCCTAGCTTTCTGATCTTATTTGCTACAGTAGGGCCCTTGTGAAAACTTTGGAAGCTTATAAAGCATTATAAGAAACAGTGATAACTCATCTTCCCAGATCTTGGTCTCTCTCTTTCTGTATCTTTCTCTCTTTGTCTCTGTCTGCCTCAACTTCTGTCTCTCCCTGGATATCTCCTCCCCTCTCTCTATGGTTTGGCACAGTTTTGACCATGGTTGATGTTGCATTGTGGATATGTTTCTACTATATATACTCTCTGGCTCACTTAACAGAAATCATGAGGATTGCTCATGACCTACTTTGCATGCTGGGGAGGATCTTGAGTTTGGATAGCCAGACCTTTTGCATCAAGTTGGCATGGAATGCCTTCTAGGACAAGGTACAATTGCATCTGCCATTGTGACCAGGTTCAACTGGGATCTCTACCCTCCTGATTCTCTTCTGAGACCTTGGCCTTTTCTGGGAAGACATATTTAAAAAAAACTCCATGCATAAGAATGCTTCTCCTATGGTCCTGGGATATTATCTACTTCTGGAGAACTTGATCAAAGATACTGAACTCAAGTTGGGATATATATATATATATATATATATATATATTCAATCAAAGATCTCTCAAGAATGTGTGGTCTCATAAGATCATACTGCTGAGTAAAGTAACAGCCCTCTTAATTTGTGAATGTCACCTCTAACATGCTTCCACAAAGATAAACTGCACAAGAGCTCATTAACTTAAGCTATATTCCTGTTGTGATACATGAGTGCATACATAAATATATACAAATCATACAGATATAGCATATGTGTGTATCTTTATAGAAATATATACATATACCATCTTACTCTATCTGGCTCACTTAGTATATAATCACGATTTCTATACCACTAAGTATGTATTTTAAAATCCAACTACATCTCAGCCATACAAGCCTAATTTTAAGAGACAGGAGGTCTAAAATTGCTTCTTATTTTCACTGGACATCATTTTAAATAATTCAAAAAGAAGCAAGAGAAATAAATCCTTATTTCCTGAGATGAGCCTAACAAGATACAAAGGTTTTGGTACAGAAAAATGCATTTCCTGAGTAAAAGAATAGCTTTGCCTCCCAGGTATTCCACCTCGTCTGACAGGATATTGGTAAACAGTAGGCTTTACGGTTAGAAAAAAATAAACTCAAAGGATTAAAATAAATATAATAGCAGAGGAGACCAACTTAATTTAAAAGTATCCCACGGGAGAGACACAGAAGGAAAATGTTTCCTTTTTGATCTTTGGTACAAAATACAAAGAATGTCACAAGCCCAGGAGAGAAAAGAAAACAGCCCCAGTGTGGGAAGAGACAATCTTGTGTATTTGTGCTACAGGGGAGGCAAAATTCCTCGGACCTGTAGAATTCATGGTTCCCAGTTCCAAATACTGTTTAGAAAGACCGTTTGCATCCTTCTTAGCTCAAGGCAAGCAGGTCAACAGTTCTTTTCCTGTTTAGCTTTGTTTTAATTCTCCACACAGAAACTTATTCATGTAAGCAACTATATTGATTAACATTTTTACACAAAAACAAAGAATAATCTCTCCCTCTCGCTCCTGCTCCCCTTACGGCCCCCTTCCCCCCTCCCCCTCCCCTCTCTTCTGCTTTCTCTCTTGAGATAAAGTCTTGCTATGTCACCCAGGTTGGCCTGGAACTCACAGGGCTCCCCCGTCTCAGGCTCCTGAGTGCTTGGACTACAGAAGTACACCAGCACGCCTGGTGTTCATTCTTTCCATTAGGAGTGTTTCAATCATCTGAAAACATTCCTGAGTGTCATGAAAGGTCTCCTCAACACGATCATTTTCTGCAATCCACCCACCTTGAGTTCCTATGAACAGGACCACATGTGATGCATTTTTTGGAAAATGACCTTGACCGGTGTTCCTACAGCAGTGTTGAAAGATCTCAACAAAATCAACTCAAACGCTGGCTTTGGATGTGGGTCTGTGCTAGCAGCTCTTGTTCTTGCTTTTTTTTTTTTTTTTTTTTGCTGTTTTTTCCAGTGACAGTTGATGGCTCACCACGATTTCAACTCTACCAACTTGGTTTGGACTTGAATCCATGGCTAACCACAAGGGAGATTTTGCTCCTCAACTGGACAGGCAGGAGACTTTGTGGACATTTTTGTTCATTGCAGAATGGGATGGGACGTGAATTCTACTGGAGTTATAATGCAGTCCATTAATTCTGCTCAATATTCTACTATAAGTAGAACATCAACTGAGAATGATTTCTTTAGCCCACTGTGGGGGAAAAAGACCTTTTTTGTTAGATAGAAACACTGCACTTAGCTACAGGAACCATCAACCTTCTGGATTCAGGAACCATCAACCTTCACTATACAAAGCTTCCTTCCTGGGTGCACTGTTACAAAACTATCAGTTCTGCCACAGAAGCATGACTTTTTCCTTCCACCCCATGCATAACACAAAAGCTTATTTTGATGCCAATATTTTTCCATTCAGGATAAAAGCTGTACATTTCTTAAGTGCCTGTGTGAATATTCCAATGATCTGTTCAAAGAAGTCTTCCTTGGATTTGCTCTAATGCATGAGTTATTTATCTTTTATTCCTCTCTGGAGCTCTATTTTCAGGGAGCTGCTATAAGGCTGGCAGTACTTTCACAGCTTTTCTTTCTCTCCATGTATGTGACCACAAGTTCTAAGTACGTTCTGGCTTGACAAAAGTTGCAAGTCTCTTGAAAATCAGTGCTGGGGGGGTGGGGTGCATACTACGAAGCTGTAAATCAAGTAGGTCTCTCCATGCATGAAAGTAGGTTTCCCCATGCATGAGTCTGTAGTCTCTGAACTTTATTTCCTCTATGTGTGTGTGTGTATGTGTGTGTGGAATACTTTTAAATTAAGTTGGTCTCCTCTGCTATTATATTTATTTTAATCCTTTGAGTTTATTTTTTTCTAACCGTAAAGCCTACTGTTTACCAATATCCTGTCAGATTTTTGGAATGGAAATACCAATGCAAGTCACACATATAACTTGTGTGCAGTTCAAATAAAGATTATGGAGTGTATTCATCAGATTGGCTTCATCACAAACAAGTACCGAAAATGGGGAAAATTATAAAGAAAATGGCTTTGTTTAGCTCATGCTCAGAGGATTCAAAGGCTCATGTTCAGCAGTAGCTTTATGCCCCACAAAATCCCACAGGACTCCAGAAAAAGCATCATGTACAGACACCAGAAAGACTATGGGTGTATCTGTGGCTTCCAATCTTTTTCCTTTCCTGATAAAGCTGGTGGGATAAACCGGGGAATTCCACTGGTATGACATTTGAAACCCTAATCACGGTTCAAAAGTCCCATCTGTAGACACCATAGTTATGTAAAGTTCCATCCTCTTAAAATCTCAAAATCAGGACTAAATTCCAACACGTGAAGGCTTTTGAGGCACTGGATCCATTTGCATTTCTTTTCCAGTCAGCATTACTGACAGGTCCTGTCTATTGGATGGTACCTGGTGTTGCTCTCCATTTAATGCTTCAAGGGCCTGGGGTTTAGCTCAGTGGCATAAGTACCTGCCTGGCAAGCACAAGGTCGTGAGTTCGATACCCGGTACAAAAAAAAAAAAAAAAAAAGGATTTTACACTTAAAACTGCATTGAAGCTGGTCCTAAAGACATCATATGGATTGATCTCACCACAAATCTTAAATGGCTTCTGTTCTGTCATGGTTTAAATCCCTATTGCCCCCCAAAGCCTCTTGTGTACCTAGGGGACACTTTGGAAAAAAGATAGATTATAGGGTCTCATAGGTGACCTGCCATTAAGAAGTGGAGGCTGCTTGTAAGCCATGGATCATCACAGATGTGAGTCTGAAGAATCCATCTCCCTTCCCTGCCCCTCCTCTCACTTGCTGCCTTCTGATTTCTGGGAGACAAGCAGCTTTTCTTGTACCAAGCACCTCTACCGTACTGTCCTACCTTGGGGTCAGCTGACTGTGGAGGAAAACATAAGCCAAAGCAAACCCCTCTTCAAGTTTTGGGTGTCAGCTATTACGTGTCAGCAACAAAGAAAGTCACCAAGACATTCGGTTATCAGCCCCAGGGCAAGGTTTTACCTCAAAGACACTGACAAACATTGCAAACCAAAGCTCAAACTCAACCTCTTTGGAGAGCCAGACCTTGAGCACTTATTAGTCTTCAACTTGCTCTTCCCACACAAAGAATAAATTGTGAACAAGGCTGAAGGTACAGAGTCACATATATCGAACTAGAACATGACAGAGACGCTAAGAAACAACCAGAATAGAATCCACACAGCCAAAGTGCCAACAGATGGGTTCTTCTGATCTGAAATTTTCAGGACACAGTGCAGTGATATTGAAAGTCTTCCTGACTATGAGATGGGCTGAGTACAACCTCATGACTGGGGGAAAATGCAGTGTTGTGGACTGAAGAAAAGTCACCAGAATAGACAAGACTATTCTGCTCAGAGACCCAAGAATCAATACACACAGGACACACTAAATTAAAAAGCTTTTGCACAGCAAAAGAAACAGTTAATAGAGTGTTATGGTTTGTGTCTGGAGCCCCCCCCCCCCAGAGCCTTGTACTCTGACTAGAGTTTGAGATTGATTCAGGGTCCAATTCTAGGATGATGGATATGAGCTGTACACTCACCCTAGGGTGAGTAGCTTGCATACAATAAAAAGGGCAAGAAGAGTTTTCACTCCACTTTTCTCTCTTGTTGCTCTTGCTTTTTGTGGTTTTCTGATACCATGAACTCTTGCCCAATGCCATGACCCACCCTGCCTTGGAGCCAGCGGCATATGGGCCGAAACCTCCACAAACTGTAAGCTAAATAAACCTTTCCTCCCTTAACTTGGGATGTCGAGTATCTTTGTCCCAACCATGAGAAAAAAGTAACCAACACACAGAGTGAAAAGACGAATGACTTTTTGAAGGGAAAAAAATTTTTTTTCTAAATCTTCCTCAGAAAGGGAGCTAATATCTAGAATATATGGAGAACTAAAAAAAAAAAACAACAAAAAAAAAACATAGACAACCCCCCCAAACAAAAGACACAATCAAAAAATGGGCAAATGAAATAAACAGACACATGAAAGAGGAAGTATTTCTGGCCAATAAATATGCAAAGAAAAGCTCAACATTGCTGGCCTTTAGAGAAATGTAAATTAAAAGAATAATGAGATTCCATCTGACTTCAGAAAGAATGGCCATCAATGAGAAATCAAATAAAAGCAAATGGCAACAAGACTTTGGGGAAAAAGAAGCCCTACTGCACTGTTGCTGAGAATGTAAACTAGTACAATTACTATGGCAATTCATCAAAAATATGAAAATAGAAATTGCATTTGACCTGGCTATTCCCCTTCTAGGTAAGTTCCCCAAAGTGTTGAAGATAGTACTTTGCAGTGATCCATGCACATTCATGCTGATAGCAACACAAATCATAATAGCTGGATCTTAGAAGTAGCTTATATGTCCACCAACAGATGAATGGATAAAGAATATGTGAGAGTAAAAAAAAATACGTGATAGTTACACACCGTGGCATACTATAATGTCATGAAGAAGGATAAACTTGAGTCATCTGTAGGAGACAGAATGCACCTTGAAATGATAATGTTAAATGAAATAAAGTAGACATGCAAGATTAAATATCACCTGGTGTCTCTTACATGACAAGCCCACATTATAAAGAGCAAAGTCAAAGTTAGCTCATAAGAAGTAGGGAGACTGATCTTTCTCAAATGACAAAGGGACCAGGGAACAGATATTGGGACAGGAGAAGAGTATGAAACATAGATTTGGATTTAAGATGTGTTGTGTCCCAGCTCTAACTCTGTGCAACCAATGTAAACATGTTGTACTGCAAACCTGTAGTCCTATCAATGTTTTTAAAAAATTTAAAAAAAAACTTAAAACTGAAAATGAAGAGCGAAACTTGTCCTGGCCAACTTTAGTCCCTTTCAATAAACATTTTGTGAACAACTTCTGCCTCTGACTACTCAGTACTTTTTTTTCAAACCTGTGGAAAGCCAGACAGAGCTGGAGGTTCCAAAAACTCGTTATAAAAACATTGAATTTCATCACATTTTGTGATCCGCTTCCGGGATGCTCCCAGCAATGTAACTGGTAATCGTCTTGACTTGTGACTTTTCTTTGCCCTCTGACATGAAACTTCGGGTAGCATCTTCTTCGGTGGTAAGATAAAGTACTCATGCATGACACGTTACACCTCGTGACTTATGCAACTCATGAGAGGTTGGAATAACCAGGGAACTTTATTTTATTTTTATTTTTGGAACCAGGGATTGAACTCACCACCTTGTGCTTGCCAGGCAGGGGCTTATGCCACTGACCTAAATCCCTGGTCCAACTGGGCAACTTTATACTAAACTCAACAGTCCAATGGAGGAGTGTCCGAGATACAGATGTTTAGCATTCACCAATTGTCATGGTGACAATGACCCTGCCATGGCTTATTAAATGTTTACAGACGGTCTCACTGGACACAGATGTGAGGGCAGATGGTCCTCAATGGGCTCCACAGCACAGTTAAGCTGGGCTAAACTCTTACCTCCCTAACTCAATCTTCCTTACAAGCCAAGCAATGAAGAACTTGTGAGCATCAGCTGATTAAGGTAAAACTAAGAAATATCCAAAGTTTTAGCACTATTCATAAAAACACGGGTTAAAAAAAAAGGAGTTTGAAAGCTCATAGGTTGATTCTCTTAGAGAATTGCCAAGTGAAAATCTTGAACTCAACGCATTAGCAAGGCTGACTCTTTGGGAGTGTTCTAGGAAACAACCAATGCCGAGACTTTTACAGTTTCTCTGTACTGCCCACATCCCTAAGCTCATGGACCTGTGCAACCTAACGCCAGCTTTTACCGTATTTCTTTCCCCGACTCTGAATCTCTGTGTTCCTCTTACAAAGCTCCATCTGCATAGTCCAGGATAGTCTTGCCATTGCAAGGTTGTTAAATTAATTGCAACTACAAAGTTCTTACTGCAGTGTAAAGTGACATATGTATCCTGGTTCTTGGGAGCAGGATACGAGAACACTTGGGGGACAGTATTCAATCTACTCCAGTCTACTTTCATTTACTCCAATAAGACAGACTGTAGTTTCTCTACTCTTCTGGTTGTGGTTGATAATCACACCTGTGTTTTGCAGTTTTTCCGTCAGCACTAGGATAGTGATCCCAGAGAGTTATGCTCTCAGAGTTCTACCACTGGCACAAACTGTCTCACTGTTTGGAAGCCTTCAGAAAGGAACCTTCAAGATGGAACACGTTAAATTAAGATCTACGCTTCATGAAGAGATTAAAATACTTCCATTTGCGGGAAGAAAAACATTGTTATAGAAAGAAGCCTCTGTTTCAAAGACAGGGGTTTCCCAGGCCTGGTGATGCATGACTATAGTCACAGAGATCAAGAGGCAGAAGCAGGAAGATGACCATGAACTGCAGGTCAGCATGGACTAGATAATGAGTTCTTGATCAGCCTAAACTATTGGGGAGATCTTTTATTAGAAAGAAAAAAAGAGAGAAAGAAAGAAGAAAGAAAAAAAGAAAGTAAAAGAAAGAGAAAGAGAGAAAAAAGAAAAGAAAGAAATGAGGAAAGAAAAAATAAAGGTAGGAAGGAAGAGAAAGAGAAAAGAGAGGAAGAAAAAAGGAAGGAGAAAAGAATGAAGAAAGAAAGAAAGAAAGAAAGAAAGAAGAGAGAAAGAAAGAAAGAAAACCTGAAAATACATTACTTTAGAGAAGGCACTTGAATGCCTACAGATTTGTGTGTCTTTTGCAGCCCATTTTCAAGGGATAAAGAAGTATGGTTGTGTCTCCCTTGAACACTAAAAGTCTGATAAAAGGATACATATATTTTGGCACAAAAGTTTAATCTATCATGAGACCAAGTCTACTCAACTGAGAAAGGAGGCTGGCGTTAGAATATCCCTTCTCCCCCTCCTTGGTGGAACAGTAGTGTTGAAACTATATTATGACACGATAGTGAACAGGAGGAATCATTCTGCGTGAAATAGGGAAAGGCATCTGACTTCATAGCATCGTGAGTCTAGCTCAGGCAGGGAAGTGTTTATATTATACAGAGCACAAAGTGAGTTAAGGTAACAGGTGGCTAAGAGGACATGTGTGGACAATATCTGGAGCGCATAAGCCACAGAGAGAGTTCATTTCATTCAAGGGAATAGTCTAGGAGGACACGAAAGAAATAGTATAGAATCACGTTAAAAACGTGAAACTGATTCCAAGAATGCAGTTTGCTTCGTAAAGATATGTCTCAAATATTACCATTTCAACATAAGTAATCAAAATTGAAATCATTTACACCATGTTGCATTAATACCACACTTTCCTTATCCATTCATCTGTTGATGGGCATACAGGCCACTTCCAGGATTTAGCTATTCTGAGTTGAGCTGTTACAGACAGGGTTTTCATGGATCAGTGTAATATGACGTTTTTAAACCTTTCAGGAAGATTCTCAGAAGAGGCATGGCTGAGTCCCATGGCACTTTTAGTTTTAGTTTCTTGAGAAGTCTCCATACTGATTTCCACAGTGATTTCTTGTTGTCTGATTGCTTGGTAATAGCCATTTTTGCCATAGCAAAATGGAACCCAATTATTGTTTTAACATGCGTTTTCTCACGGACAGTGAGGTGGGTATTGCTGTGTGCACTGAGTGGCCATTTGTACATCATAATTTTTTTAAACTGGGGGTTGAACTCACGACCTTGTGTTTGCCAAGCAGGCACTTATGCCACTGAGCTAAATCCCCAGCCCTGTACATCTTGTGAGAAGTCTCTATCCAACCTGATTGCCCACTTTTGATCAGGTCTTTCATCGTTGGGGTCAAAATTTTTAAAGTTCTCTGTGTTTTATGTATTAGTCTTCTGTTCAAAAACTTTCCAATTCTGTAGCTTCTCTATTCAATGTGTTGGTTGTTTCCTGTGCTATTTAAGGAAAATTGGATATAGTAAATTAAAATTGATATAACCCAATTTGGTGATTCTTGAATCACTAAGTACAGTAACCATACACTAAAAAAACAAAAAAAAATCAAATAATTTTTTCTGATGATCACATACAAATTTAAGAAGCAAACTGGTGAAAAATGGAACTCTATGATGATGTCATCACTAAAACATGTTTATCAACCTGATTGGCTTGAAAGATAATTAGCGTATAAATAAACCACACTGCTAATTATGCCTGCAGAGTTCAAAGGTATGTGACCTTGAGAACCACATCTGCTTCTGAGCTTGCTCCTCTGCTGTACTTTTTCCAAATCCCCAAGAAGTAAGCAACTTTCCTTCACCAAACCCTTCTGCTTGGGTAATTCTTCTTTCAAACCAGCTGACCCATCTAAGGTCAATAGAGAGAACCTCTAAAAGCAATATCCAAATAAGCTTCTCCTTTTTTTTCCTGTTGCTGTAGTAAGTGATCTGTCCTAGTGATGAGAAAGCAGACCAATAAAAGTGAATCCTTTACATATTCTGAGAGCAAGGATGTTTCTTATACATATATTGTGTTTATGCTCACAGGATCCTCACCTTAGGTACTCCCTAATCATTCGGGGGCAATGGTCACCATATTGGATATTCTGGGTCTAGCATAACGTTATTCCCATGGCTGGATTCTAAGCCTTTCAGTTCCCATTTTGGTTTCTAGTTTTCTCTGGCCTTCCTAAGAATACACAGGTGTCAGTCATTTTTTATACTGAAAACAAACATTTGTGATTGGGGAATTTGTAGAGTGTAAAGACTTATTTTACTCACTGTTCTAGAATCCCAAGAACAAGTGTCTCAGCTAATTTCATTAACTTCTGAGACAAAATACCCAAAACCCTCAAGTCAAGGGAGGAAAGGTATATTTAGCTCACAGTTTGCAGAAATTTCAGTCAATAATCAATTGATTCCAAGGCAGAGTTGCTTGTCAGAGGGGAACTGCAAAATTCATAGCAAGCAGGAGGCAGCAAAAGCAATTGAGAGGATGAGTCTCTTTCTGTTCCTTATATGATTAGGATGGTGTCAAACAAATCATTGTACTGATTTAGTAATCACACACCTTTAATCCCAGCATCACACACTCTAGATTCAGCCAATTCTGGAAAATCCCCACTTACAGTCCACATGTGGCTTTGGGGGGAACTCTAGACACAAATCATAACATCTCTTCAATATCTGTGATGTAATTCTTGCTCCATCATGACAAGGAAGGGGGGTGTACTGGGTGGAGAGACTGAGCAAGTGTGCCAGCTCAGGTTTCCCTTCCTCTTAAAGTTATTAATATCTTCATGGACTATCTACCTTGTGACCTCATACGATCCCATCTGCCACCTCCAAAGGCCCCAGTTTCAAAGACCGTCAAAAAAACTTTGGAAATTAGGTTTCTAACCCAGTAACAATTGGAAAGATGTACAAATTGCAGTATATTCCCCCCAAAATAATACAAAACACACACCTCAGTAAACTATTTTAGAAATGCCATGTTTTATAAATAATGAATATTAATTCATACAAGAACTATTTCCAGAAATATCATAGGGGTAACATAAAAGCAGGCATCCAAAGGCCAATAACCTGTCCTCAAATAGCTTAAAATCAAAAATAGCAAAGATTAGAAAAACAGCTATTATGTCAGATGAACTGGAGAAAAGTCCATAAGAGACTGTTCTTTTAAAATTATTTATCTTATGAATTTCTTGTATGAGCAAAATAAAAAAAAATTACAGTGGAGAGATAGTCTTTGTGGAACTTGGAAATGAGATCTCAAGATAGCAAAAAAAAAAAAGAAAGAAAGAAAGAAAAGGAGAAATTAAAAGTTTCAAGATGTAATACACACACACATATGTATGTATGTATGAATTCCTCAAGAAAAATGAAACTTATGCATCACCAGCATACATCCATGAAAAGTAAATAAATAAAATGCCATGGGTGAAACAGGAGATATACTGGCCCTAGCAAGTCCAAAGATAAAATCATGAATGATTTCAGGAGAGAGAAACTCATCTCAGGTCTATTGAGAGATAAGTGGTATTTGTTGAATGGAAAATGAGAATCAAAAAATATTCAGTATGGAGGCTGTGTTCCTTAGTTTTCTATCACTGCAAGGAAACCCTGAGATAATAAACTTGTAAAAAAAAATGCTTGCTTTTTGCTTGCAGTTTAGGAATTTCAATCTGTGATTCACTGGCTCTGTTGCTTTGGTGGTGCACCATAGTGGAAATGTGTGTTGGAGAAAAACTTTTAATCTCACATCTAAGGAGCAAAAAAGATAAAGCAAGGACCATGATTGGATGCATTTCCAATGACCTAACTCTCTCCCTCTAGGCTCCACCTCTTAAGGGCATAAGTACCTCTCAATAAAACTACCTTGAGGACCAATCCTTCAATACATTAACCTTTCAGGAATAGCCCCATTTCAAGCCATTACAGAAGAAATGCTGCAGGCAATGGAAAAATGCATGACATTTTCCAGGGTCACAAAGTATTGGAGGTGAGTTAGTTGGGTAAATCTTTTTAGTAGGTGAAGGCTAATGGTAAAAACCCAAAAGGTAAAAAGGCAGATGAGATAACAGTTCTTGGTGCCATAAAAATATCAGATTCTCTTCTAGAATCTTTAAATATGGTTGCCAAGCACTTCAAAAAGAGTTTTGGAAACAAATTATACAGGCATAAGTTACTTAATGACAAGGACACATTATGAGAGATGCATTACTCTTATTATTATGACATCTTGTTATTATGTGAACATAGTAGATTGTCTTACGAAAGTCACTAAATTCCCCAGGCTAGTATCAAACTTGCATTTCTTCTACCTCAGCTTTGCAGAGTGCCAGGATAACATGACCTTAGGGTTTTGATGTGAAATTTTTATTCAATCAAGACCATGGTAATCTAGACTTTCATGAGGCTCCTACAGGCCAAACACAATACATTATTTTATAGTAAGATTGTTTTTCTCTACTGGGAATTGAACTCTGGACCTTGTGCTTGCCAGGCAGGGGCTGTTCCACTGAGCTACATCCCCAGCAAGATTTTTTTTTCAATAAGGAGAAGGAATACAATGATTACAATGAAAGTATAGTACTGCATGCACACAAATTAATCACATATCAATATTACAGAGTGCACATCATTCTATGTGATACGCCTATCATAGTAGTTTTATTGACACCAACATCAACCTAAACACAGCGATCATGGGTTATGCCGTGATGTCCCAGTGAGTGACATGAGGATCTCATGGGACCACACTCACATCCCTGTGGTGTGTCATTGACCCGGACGTCCTTGTGGGTAGCATGGTTTTACAAAGAGCAAAATTTGGCCCTAAGTTTAAACATTCATGAAAAGACCTGCTTTCATGAGAGTCCTTGCTTATATCAAAGCCATTGACTTCTTCTATGGTATGGGGAGGTATCCCAATCCTGTCTACCCCAACTTTTATCCTTCCCATGTCATCGTCATTATCGTGACTAATCATCATTTGCTTTTCTCTAATCTTTTGATGACCAAGGCTGAATCGGCTTCAGACAATTTTCCTACCCTGCTTCCAATTCCCTGCTTCCACACAGAATGGTGCCATATTTGCAAATCATCTGCTTTCTTCTTTCAGTCTGATCTCTTCTCAATATTCTCCTTACCTGAGTTATCCCTGCGAACTCTGTGCATTGGGAGAGATGAAACAAACAAGAAAACACATATCATCAAGCTGAGAGTGGTAAGTTGTGAAGAGGGCATTCAGATTAGCACATGGAACAGCATTGGTGGTCTTTCTCCATCAAAATGCTAAAAAGTTGAAGATTGACAAGGTAACAAACACAAGAGCAATCCTCAGGGGATCCCATGGCTAGTGATATTTTTCTTAAGAAGACTGGATTCTCCACACTGAGAAGCCAGCTCCCAGGCTCTGGATAAAATAACCAATTTGTCTATGGAAATGTACATGGGTGGCCATTATTTATTTTCACTCAGAATATGGACACAGCTAAATCATAGAACATGGTCATGAACAAAAGAATAGCTCAAGGGTTTTGAGTCATGATTTTTCTATTGCCAATATTTGCTTGTTTTCATCTTCTTACATCTCCTCCTCTTCAGCTCATGGCTAAAATTTAGTATCGGTGTTTGTAATTTGTACATGCGGTGGTTTCATTATTTTTATAACCATGTCTTTTTGTTTTCGTGTTTTGCACTCTTTTTTCCTGTGACCTATTGATGCATGTTCTTTGTCCATTTGCTTTCAGTTGGTTAGTGGACTTTTTAGGATCACTTCAGGAGGAATATTCAAGGAGCAAATACTTCAAATGTGATACAAGTCATAACGTTTTCCCTGTCTATGCCATTCGGAAGTTCGCAAAGAGCTACAAACATTTATGTAGACAGTCACATTTCCCAAAATGAATTTTACATAAATGACCGACTCTATGTTTGTTGGTGATCTTATGAAATGACACAACCCAGTGAAGATGTAGTTATTTTACTTTGTATGTGTTTGCTTACACAAAGGCAAAACCTCCCAGCAATGCAGTTTTCAGAATATATTGCTAAGAAGTCCACAACTGCGCTACATATGGTGGTAGACACCTGCTATCTCAGCACTTGGGGAGGCTGAGGCAAGAAAAGTGAAATTTGAGCCCAGTTGGGCAACTTATCAACTCTGTCTCAAATTAAAAGCATTAAAAGGACATAGCACTGAACACAGTTCACTGGGAACCCCTTGTTACTCAACCCACTGTATCAACGTCAATAATTGTAAGATTATATAGCAAAATAAACACACAGCTCTAACTAGAACTTTCAAACCTAAGAATGGGGAGAATGGTGGAAAATCGCTGAAGTAGGATTTTGATGTATTATATCCCCTCAATTTTACCAACGTGTGATTGTTGTGATAATCACATGTTATTTTTTAAAAATGACAGGGAGACCAATGGGAAAAGTTCAAAACCTGTGCTCAGTACGCAGGATTGAGCAGAACGAGTTTCAAATGGGTGGATAACTTACTGACACATTCCCGGCAACACCACCAATGTGCTGGTGTCCTTGTTTATATATAAATCATCAACCCGTTTGAATCTTCAGAACACAAAGGCAGATTGAAGTCCTGTAGCGTATAACTCTCCTGTTCATACACGATCAATGCAGAGGTTATTTCCTATCTGGGTTCTTTAAAAAAACAGCTAGCTTCTGAGAGCAGCAAGAGCAACTTGTGTAGGTTCCCTGAGCACATTTCAGTGCTGAGCACACATTACTAAGTAAATGGAATGAGTTGATCAGTAAATAAAATCAAGTCTGTCAATCACCAACCCTTTTCTGGTGTATGCATAAACAGAAGCTAAAAAGATGAAATTACCTAGTTGGTGAGAGACCAAATATATTATCTTTTCTTTCCATTTGACATTCTGGCTAAAAGGGTAGGATGATTCATGATGGATTTCTGATCCAGTCTAGGGGGATAAATTCTACAAAGGTATGTTCAATACAGGTAGAAATTCCTGGGTTTTAAATGTGAATAACGGTCACGTTTATCTTCGGAAAGGGAAAGACTACACCTAGTTACTGTCTAGAACTTCTCTGCACCGCATAGAACACGTGAAAGCTTCCTTTGTCTGTCTCTTTTATTTATACATCAGTTCTTTCCATGTGACATGTGATCATATAGATGAGATTTCTCTGCTGGTGGCCAGGAAATCCTTTGAGAAAGAAAAAAAATTGAAAAAAAATACATGTAGAAAACAGAACCTTATCATATGCATTGGTATTCCCCATTGCATGCGGACTCACCATTCTTCCGTCAACCTGAATTAATGCATAATGGTTTAAACACATAGAATTAACACGATGAAACAAAGTGCCAATTGACTGTTTCACTTCAGTGCAGTTAATCGAGCACTGCAAAGTGTTTATTGTCAATACCTGTGATTATCTGAATTTCACTTTCTCATTTACAACCAGTGTCCAAGGAAATAAAGCAAACCCTATAGTTTCCAACAAAATCAAGCTACTTCGTTAGCTGGAGAAATTGTTCAGTGCCAAATATTTCACAGGAAAACTGTGTTTATCAAATAAAATAGTGATATTGGCATCAAATTCAATGTTTTGTATGTACCCTAAAGTGTAGAAAATAAGTAGAAGCCGAGCAAATGATTTACATTCTATTAGTCCTTGATGTCATAATTCATGAAATTTGCATAGTTCACGATTCTGATAGGATTTTGTTCTCTAAAATTTCCTTGATTTGTTTTTTGACAAAGATTAAAATGTTATCTTAAGGAAGATAATGAAAGAGAGAGAAAAAAGAGAGCAGAAAACAGTCTCAGACAACTCCAGAAGTTTTGGAAGCAAATGCCCAAGATTTCTAGATTTATTCATTTTGAAGATTTTTAAATATTTGTTTTCATATAATGAAATCAAAAAATCTATTATTGTCATTAAATAAAATTATTTATCAAGATTTCAATGCTTCATGTATTTTAAACATATTTATTGTTTTTATATCTCTTACGACTCAGGATCTAAACTATGATATTTGAGTATACTAAAATTAAAGTAGTTACTGTCGCCACCCGAATGGAGAGAGACACTAGCAATATAAGCGAGACAAATCTATAAGCACTAGGCTTATTTGCCTGACAATAGCACAAGGGTGTTTTCTCCTTCCCAGAATTTTAAGCTTCACAAACTAATCCTAATGACATCTGTTGTCCAAATTGCTTTATCATTATTAGGATCAAACACTCAGCACCCACAATTTAAAGGAGGAGAAGTTGGTTTTAGCTTGCACTTTCAGGAGTTTTAGTCTGTGCCTAAGTCCACAGCTCCAAGGCATGAAGCATCATGGCAGAAGGGCCTGGCGGAGGAAACTTGCTTATGTCATGGTGGCCAGGAAGCAGCAAGAGGTGAGAGAGACCAGAGACAGGAACACACCCTCCCAGATCATACCCAATTGAGTACCCCTGCTGAGACTTGGTTTCCTAACACACAGCCAGCCATGAAGTTATCCATGGATTAATCCACCAATGAACATAGCACCCCCATGGACCAATGACATTCTCAATCCCCATCACTGAACATATGAAACTTTTGGGGGACAATCTTAATCCATAGCATAACAACTACCTTACTCAACTGTTAGTTCCATAATAATCAGCATCTATGTTGCCTTAGTCAGGGTATTGCACTGAGTCAAACTAGGCTAAGAATATAACTTTGTCTCTCAATTCCATTTCTAGCATGGCACCCAAACTCTACCCTTTCTCTGATGAGTCTTACATGAAGTCACCTGCATTACGGTTAGGATCTATATTGATTTCCGATGGGCTTTTGGAAATTGATTCTTCATAGGAAGACTGGTGTCATCAATGGATGAATCTATTCAATAAAAATAATTTTGTGAATGGTTGAGATGATGAAAACAGAAGTTGAAGAGAATGGAAGAATGGAGCAGGATCTGAACTTGGGGGACAATATCATCTAACACATTGATTTCTCTCTCTCTCTCTCTCTCTCTCTCTCTCTCTCTCTCTCTCTCTCTCTCTTTCCCTCCCCCTTTCTTTTCACTTACCACCTTCCTTCATGCAATGAATTGAACAGCTTTCATCCCGGATGTCCTTCTGCCACCATCTTTGTGCCTCAACATAAGCCTAAATGCAATGGAGCCGGGTGACCAGGTACTGAACCCTCTGAAACCCTAAACCAAAACAAACGTTGCCTCCTTTAGGATGTGCATATCAGGTGTGTGTTCATAGTGATGCAAAGGTAACTAATACAGCCCCATTCACTGGTATATCTCTTTTATTTCTCTCTGAGGTGGCCAACTGTGCTTTTGGTGAATGCAACTGAAATATTTTCACAGCTAATTGGAGTCTTGTGCAAAGACATTCTGGGAAATACCCAACCAGGCAAACACACCCTCTCAAGTTTAAAGCTACAAGATTTAAAAAAGTTTTCTTTAGAAATAAATGACATGCTTATCTCTCCTGCTTCTACAATATATCCCAATGGATGTATACCTTGTCATTATTTATTCTGCAACAAATGAGAAAGGCTTTGATTTCTAATAATAAACAGGGATATTGTGTAACCTCCACGATGCTTAGAATTGAGTCAGAGCTAATTAACATTGCAACAAATTAGTAATGATGTCATATTATATATCATATTAACATATATCATATTAATGATTCAGGTTTACATAATGAAAAAGACCAGTTCACATTCGTGAAAAACATCAATTTCCACTATGGCGATTTGCAAATTAAATGATCAACATGTTTGCCCACAATATTGCCTATCATAAAGAAAACCTGCTGATTTATAATTGTTAATTACACTCAAGCCTGTAACCTTTCATTTTCTGTCTGTCTTTTTTTTTTTCCACCTGACCTAAACCAATTTAACTTTGAGGCAGGAGTCAGGCCTTCAGGATATAAGACCTGCTCACAAAACTGGCTGCCAGGCACTGCCTTACACTGAATGTCAACTCTGCCAACAGAACAAATATTTATTGGTCCAGAGACATATTTTGATGAACTCAAGGAAATCTTGAGACACAAGACCTTTGCACAAAAGACATACATCACGACAAAAAGAGTGTTATTCTGACGGCAGGATTCGGGGTGCTTTGGATAGAAGTCTCACTTAAAGTGTATAGAGGAGGAGAAAAGTAGGCTGCAAAGTATTTAATCTGATTGTAGACCAATCACAACCACTTGGAGAAACCTGGTGCTTGACTCTTTGCATTAAACTCTGTGTGAGTTTATTACATCTATTATTTCTTTATGGTTGCTATAGTGAGTTATCCCAAACTCGGTTGATGAAAACGATGTCCATTTTCTTATGGCTCTGCGGGAATTCAATCCAGCCTGAGAGTCAGTGGGTTGATATCAAGGTTTGGTGTAGATTCTCTTCCTTCTGGTGACCAGTGGGAAACCAGGTTTTTTTTTTTCCCCCTTGGTTTTTTCAGCACTTAAAGATCATCCCTCATTCATGGATCACAGCCTTAATTTCCATCTTTTAAAACACCAATAGCTCTCTCTCTCTTCCTATCTTCCTCTTTGCTTCCTTCCTTCCTCCCTTCCTTCCTTCCTTCCTTCCTTCCTTCCTTCCTTCCTTCCTTCCTCCCATCCTATTAATGCCATGACTTTTCTACTCTCTTATACTTCCAAAGACTGCATCATCAGGCCCTCTTGGGGAATCCAGGACTGGTTCCGTCATTTAAAAGTCAGCAAAATTCAAAGCATCAGCGACTCTTGAACTCTACATCATGTTGGAACTTTGGGTGCTGGAGAAAGGGCGGCCTACTTGCCACCCTGGTGAGCAGCTGGTGGCCTGGCAAACCACTGGCACACCAGGGCGAGAACTATCAGCGACTCCTAAGCTCAGCATCATTTTGGAACTTTGGGCGCTGGGAGAACAGGCAGCCCTGGTGAGCAGCTGGGGTCCTGACGGTGCGCTGGCTAAGAATCAGACATTGAACCACCACCCCCACCCCCCACCGTTAGCCAGTAGGCACCAGAGGTCTGAGTATGTTTTTGGAGGATGAATGTATATAGCTTGACAAGTAAGGGGG
>PVLA01004906.1:0-161540 GCA_004027455.1 Hydrochoerus hydrochaeris
ACTCTTAGGCATATTCCCAGAAGAACTGAAAACATCTTAGCACAGTGATATATGCACACCCATGTTTATATCGGCACAATTTGTAATAGCCAGATCTTGGAAACAACCTAAGTGCCCATCAACTGAGGAATGGATAAAAAATGGTTGTACTTTTATACAATGGAGTACTACTCAGCTATAGAGAATGATCACATTGAGATATTTATAAATAAATGGATGCAACTTGAATCTATACTCATAAGTGAGATAAATCAAACTCCCATGTATAAATACAGTATAGTCTCCCTAGTGTAAGAAATGGTAAGAGTACAGAAGATTTTATGGAAATCATGGTTCACCAATATATTGCTTTGATGTCTTATGTCTTCATTCATTGGTTCAAATGATTTTATTCTGTTTTGTTTGATCTTAATATATGTGATTATATGAATAGTTACTTTGAAGAGAAGGCAGTATGGTAGCCATTGTTGATTTAATATCATCTTGCTCTGAAGTCCTACCATGCTTTTGTTTTTCTATTACCATTGGTTCTATCGCATTGTCTTATTGGATTTTAATATGTATGATAGTAAAAATAAAATTTTTATGGAAAATGAGATAATATAGCAGCTATTGTTCATCTTTGGTTATTTGGTTCAGAATGTCTTGGAATGCCTCCATTCTCTTGTTTATTCTACTTTATTATGTTTGACATTATTGTGTGTAAAGCTAAGCTCAACTATTTCAAAGAAAGAGACATTATGATAGCTACTGTTAATATCCAATTGTCTTATTGTGAAGTGCTGTGTTGATTACATTGTTGTGTTCTGATCCGCTTAGTTCTGTCCTCTTTTGTTTTATTCTGTTTAAAATAAAAAAAGATAAATAATTTGAAAAGAACCTTTTCTTTTAAGGTTAGGCATATGTATCAGAAACGTGGGCAGTGGATTCTGTCCTTTTCCTACTCAACAGGGAAAACTGAGGATGACTGGCATAATGTTTTTCTAAATGGGACCTAAGATTTATAGAAATAAATAATGTTCTTAATTATAATGTAATGAAATAATAAAGTTAAATACATGTGGTGGAAATATTGTCAGTTGCAGTTTGTCTTAAATTTATGGAGTTTGATAAATTTTGCATTTTAAAGAATTATAGAAAAGTTCTTACTATTTTGTGAAAAGAACTATAACGACAAAATGAGTCCAAATGGATTCATGTTCCAAGAACTACTGTTCTAAGGAAGTTGGCAACAGTAGTAGTCCTCCTCAGATCAATTTTTAGAAAAAAAGTCATATACTTCATTTTTCATCCAAGTATTTGTATTGCTTGTCATCTTAACTTTATAATTCACTCAAATGTAAATATGCTTAGAAGACTATAGGTTTGGAGATGTATAATGATTCTTCCCAGTTTTTGAGTTCATATGATCTCAGAATGTTGTCCTCCAACCCAAATAAGCAGTTGGCTAAGTTGGCGGTGTTACTACCAAATATGTTTTGGTTCAAAGCCAGACATCATTAATTTTCCATCATTTGTATCTCATAGGAAAAGTCTTTATTTGACTTAGACTATTTAGTTAGAAGTGGAAGCCCGAAGCTTTAAATCTCCAGCCCTCAAATCCATTTTTACCAAACGCCCATCATGTGTTAAATGTGATGTATTAGAAGCATGAATTCATCTGCTTAGTCAAAATTAAGTTATCTCCACTTCCTCATTCATAAACAATGATGCATAGTAGAATACCTATGCATATTCCAAGTTAATGGGTTTTAATTTTCTCATAGCTTTATAGGAATTTCTCAATGTGTGACTCAAAGACCATTGGAAGTTTGTATAACATACACAATATTATTGCAGATTGTGAAACATTTGAATCAAAATTTGTGGGAATAGAGTTGGTAATCTCTGTTTTTACTACCATTTCTAGATGGTTCTAGAACCCAATCCTAAGGATTAGGAAGGCATTGCTGGAAGCAGTTACCTTTCCCAATTGCAATTTTGATGAGATTTGATTAACTTTTCTTTAAGTATAGAGAATAAATTTTAAGAAGAATATGTTTTAAAAGGAACACAAAATTTCTCTAGGCTAATTGCATTTTAAATAAAATCAAATTTGTGTATTATAAAGTAAAATAATTGAGAAATAGTTTGGAAGAAAATTCTTTACCATGACGTAACCTATAAAGTATTAATTTCAGAATATCTTTTAGTTTGACTTACTCATTGTATAATACTAAACATGTTTTTTCCAAATATTTTGCCTACACATTTTATTCCATTCTACTCAAAATGACAGTGTCTCCATTGTGTGTGTGTGTGTGTGTGTATAATTATTGTATTTTTTATTTTTTGCTAATGGGGATTGAATTCATGACCTTACACTTGTCAAGATGCTGTGTTGCTGAACCATATCCTCAGTCTCTCTGTTGCATTGAAACCAAAACAAGTGTAACAATCTCACTGATTATCTGCAAGTGATAAATATTTTTAAATATTTTGAATTTTAGGACTTGATTACAAATTGTTTAGAAACTATTTCTTTATCAGCCACTTCATTCAGTATTGCTAAACAAATAGGACTACAATTTCTTATGCATGTTGTTTACTTGAAAAATATAGTACCACTTAGATTTTTTTTTGTATTTAAGAGCATTGATCATTGTTTTTCAGTTGAAAGTGAGTGGTATATCCACTGTCCAACATGCATCTACTCATATATTGCTATATACATCCCACATTTTACATTATTATGTATTAAAAGCTCTACAAATAATGCAAACTATGTTGGTGTCACATAATTGTGCACATTATTATATATTTAATCTTGCAAATAAGAACAGACAAAAGCTTCTGTAAATGGAAAATAATGCAATATTTTCTGTTCAGTAGCAGTAACATTTTTAAAGCTTTAGTCCTATATGTATTCTACCACAGTTGTTGTCTTCTCAGACCTTTCTTTTGTAAGAAAAAAAGCCAGTATTTTATAGACCAAATTTACAAGCCTTAATATTCCCCTGACACAATTCAAACAGATTCAAATTTAAAATAATGGTTAAATTACAGCTCTTAGAAGCAGTTTTGCTGCAATAAAAGTAAAAGTGCAAACAGTCAAAATTTAAATTAACTGTAGCCATTTTCTTTTAACTGTTGTAATATTTGTGGCCAAATGATGTTCTGGAAGAATTACTATAGAACTGAATGAAAAGCATCAGTGTACCTGTAAAATGCAAGAAAAATGCCATTATTTTAGACTACCCTATATTTAAGGACCTGTTCCTCATTTTCATGAGTATCAATAGTTTCTCTTGCATAAGTGAATTAAATTACAAGTTTCAACTTTATTCAAATATATTTTAGCTTGATATGAAGTTTTTAAAAATTAAATTAACTACAGTAGCTTAAAATATATGGATTTAAGAGCTCATACTTTTTCTGATATGGGAATTTACTGCTATAAATTTCTCTCACAGTACTGGTTTCATTGCATCCTGTAAGTTCCAGTATGCTGTGTTGGCATTATCGTTTAATTGTCAAAACTGTCTAATTTTTTCTGTAATTTGATCTGTTACCCATTGGTTGTTCTGGAAGGTGTTATTTAAGTACTATGTGTTTAGGAAATTTTTATAGCTTCTTTTGCCATTGATTTCCAATTTGGTTTGGGCTATGGTTTGATAATATGCATGGGGTAATTTCAGTCTTTTTGCATTTATTTAAGGATGTTCTGTCAGCTGGTATATGGTCTCTTTTGGAGAACATTCCATGAGCAGCTGAGAAGAATGTGTACTGTGATGTCATGGGGGTGAAACACTCTTTAGACATCTAAGTCCATTTATTAAAAAATTTGGTTCAACACACTGATTGATAATAACCATACAGAAGATTAGAATAGATGGATTTCATTTCAATTTGATAAAAGTCATATATGGCAAACTTACAACCAATATCATGTTAAATAGTCAAAAACTGAAAGGTTTTACTCTAGAATCAGGAACAAGGTAAGGATGTCTACTATCACCATTCTGACTCAGTATAATTCTGGAAACATTAGCCAAAAACAAGAGACAAGAAATAAAAATCAGACAAGAAAAAGAATAAAGATATGAGAGGAAGAAATTGAATTATTATTATTTAAGGATGACATGATACTCTACACAAAATATCCAGAAAACTCCACCTAAATACTTCTAGGTTTAATAACCAAATTATTAGCTGGATGCAAAGTCAGCATTCAAAAATGGATGACATAACTGTACACAAATAAAGTCACTGAGGGAAAAATTAAGGAGATCACACCTTTCACAATACCATCCAAAAAATCAAATACTTAACAATCAACCTAACAAAGGAAGCAAAAGATCTATACATTGAAAACTACTCTGAGAAAGGAGATCGAAGAAGATATTAGGAAATGGAAAGATATATCCTGTTTTGGGGTAGGGAGAACCACTATAGTGAAAATGATCTTCCAAATTTTTAATACAGATTTAATGCAATGCTAATCAATACCAATAGCTTACCTCAAAGAATTATATGAAACAATCTTAAAATCCATTTGGAATGAGAAGGTCTAGAATAGCAAAGCAATTCTGGGCAAAAAAGGTAAGGTGTGAAATTATATTACAAAGTTACTCTGATAAAAACAGCATGGTACTAGCAAAAATGACTCAGGGATCAATGGAACAGTCTAGAAGATGCAGAAACAACTCCACACACACTCAGCCTCATTATTTTTCACCAAGGGGCCAAATACCTTTGCTGGAACAAAGATACCCTCTTTAATAAAAAGTGCTAACAAAACTAGCTTTCCATGTCCTGAATATTAAAACTAGAACCATATCTCCCATCATGCACTAAATTGAAATCCAAATGGTTAAAGTATCTGAATATTAAAGCTGAAACACTAAATCTGCAGAAAGAGAGAATAGGTAGAACTCCTTAAGAGTGTTTGTAGGCAATGAATTTATGAACAAAACACCAGTTGCAAGGAAATATCATAAGGAATCAACAACTGAGATCTCTTCTTACTCAAAAGCTTCTGCACAGCAGAAGAAACTGACAACAGAGTGAAGAGACAGCCCACAGAGTGGGAAAAAAATTTCTACCTGTTTCTTAGACATAGGACTAATGCCTAGAATACATAAAGGTCTAAAAAAAACCAGACCCCCCCAATTTAAAGATCCAGTCCATAAATAGGCATCTGAAATGAATAGAGACTTCTCAGATGAAGAGGTAGAAATGGCAAATAAATACATGAAAAAATGTTCAATCAGTGGTCATTTGATAGATGTAAATTTAAAACAATGCTGAGATTTCATCTCACTGCAGAAATAATGGCTATTATCAAGGAATCAACCATAACAATTGCTGACAGTGCTATGGAGATAAAGGAAACCTTCACTGTTGCTGGTAGTGTAGGCTAGGCAACCACTGTGCAAATCAGTGTGTAGATTCCTCAAAAAGCTAAAACTAGAGTTTCCATTTCACCCAGATATTCCCCTTGGTATCTTCTTTAGAGAATTAGAAGTGTAATACCACAGTGATATATGCATCTGTATGTTTATATGGGCACAGTTTGTCATAGCTTAACTTTGGAAACAACCCAAATGCCAATCAACTTAGGAAAGGATGAAGAAGACATTATTTTTTTAATACAATGTAGTACTACTCTACCAGAAAGTAGAATAAACTTAAAACATTTCTAGGTAAGTGCATGCACCTTGAAACCATACTCTTTAAACACACATGTGCAAATATTGCATTGTTTTTCTGGTGTGAGAAACCGAGATTACAAATAAGGACCAGCATGTATAATAGATATTGTGAAATAGAAAGTCCAGTTCAAATGAGAAGGGGAACTTGGTGTGCCGGAGGATGGAAAAAGATAAGAGAAAGAAAAGAATACATAAGTGATAAATGGAAACATATGTTTTAATTAAAGAGGGGAAGAAGGGCTGAAGGGAGGGGAGGGGAGTGGGAAAAAAGATTTAAAGTGTTTCATGTATAGGTACAGATTACTTATGATAATGCATAGGTACTTATGATAGTGCATGGGTAGGTACAGCATGCACAGTAGAAAGTGATGGAACTGAAAGGGTGTATCCCTTGGAAAACAGCTTATCAGCTCTACATGCTTGCTTTTGTGTTTGCCTTTAGTAATGAGCAAAAGAATTCTCTCTGATAATTACTTATGATGATTGTTATCATTATGTATATCTAAGTAAAATTAATTTAAAGAATAAGAGGGAAGGTTTCAAAATCTTCAAATATAGAGAGAAGACAAGATGGCCGATCAGTGAGCAACCAAATACAAAGCCTCCTGAGAGAAACAACTCATTTGCCAGAATAAAACACCCTGGAGAGACCCAGACAGAGGGAGATGGATCCTCTTCACACAGGAAGCAATTAAAATGTAAAAAAGCTCATCAAATACTTCGAGACTACAACTGAAACAGCTAAAAATTACGGGACACAGTATTTTCATGGTGACCCACCAAGTTGCACCAGCTTGAATCTGCATAGGCTGGCAGAGCCACCCAAACTTGCTCCTGCCACCACTTACAGGAAGCACAGCAGTGCTGAAGTCGGGGGTTGGTGAGCCCAATGGAGAGCAGAGCCAGTGAAGGGACCTTCATTGATCCACGGTCAGTGCTGGGAATGAGACCTCTGCCAAGGGAAGGGCACTACCAAATGGGTAACATGTTGGATTCGGGCAGGAGGAGCCTGAACTGGGAGCAACAGTGACTTCAGTTGGTTCTTCCCTCCCAAGAGCAAATTTGTGGGATTTGCTTGGACTGGGCTACGCCCCTGGTTGGGACCCAGATAGCCATCCCAAATTGATTCTCTGCACCTAGCAAGCACTAACTGGGTGAAGGCCCCTGAAGTTTGGCTGGCCCAGAGGGGAGGGGCAGGCAAACACAGCCACTTCTTACACCTCAGTGACAAGAGCAGGTAGGAGAGGGTGGAGTTCCCTGGCCAGCGTGCTTCAGAGGAAACGTGGCCAACAGGGAAGGGGGCTGGGACCTGCACTGTAACCAATGTGGAGGAAGCCAAGGCCATGACAGGAGAGAGAGGCAGGAGGAGGCCCCCAGCCCAGAACCCTGAGGGCACTGATCCAGGAGAAGGGAAAACAAGGGAGACTGAGGGCAGCAAACATGCAACATCAGACATGGCTTCAATGGACGTTAAGAGATATCTTCAGAACCTTGTAGACGAGCTCAAAACTGAAATACTAAATCAGGTAAAGCAAAATATGAGTAGAGTAGTAAAAGAAATGCTCTCAGGAAGCATCTCTCAGGATGATATGGATGGAAGAAGGGAGGAACACAAAAAAAGGAGGTAAACATTCAATAAAGAATGCAAAGAAAATCGAGAATACATGAAGCAGATTCAAAGAGACTACCAGGAAATTAAAAACTCCATTGAAAGCTGGTAAAACTCTTTAAAAGAAACTAAGGATAGACTGTCAAAACTTGAAGACAAGTTTGCAATGTGTGATCATGAAAGGAAAGATCTCTTAAAAACAACAAGGAAACAGGCAGTAACAATACAAAGGCTAGAAGATAACAAGAGAATCTACAGTTTAAGAATAAGAAAAATGAATGAAGAGGCAAGAATACATACTGGTGAATTACAAAGGCTATTCACAGAAATAATTAAGGAAAACTTCCCAAGCATGGGAAAAGAAAATGACATTCAGTTGTGTGAGGCATACCGAACTCCAGCCACCTACAACCAAAACAGAACTACACCCAGACATATAATAATCAAGATACCAGAAATTCAATATAAAAACAGAATATTATAAGCTACCAGAGAAAAGAAACAGATTGCCTATAAAGGTAAGCTCATCAGAATTACGGCTGACTTGTTGACACAGACCATCAGATCAAGAAGAGCTTGGAGCAAAGTCTTCCAAGCCCTGAAAGCAAATAAACTCCAGCCCAGATTGATGTACCCTGCAAAACTGTCACTAGAAATTGATGGAGAAACAAGATGCTTCCATGACAAAGAGGAACACGGGGAGTTTGTGACCACCAACCCAAACCTACAGAGAATACTGAAGAACATTCTAGAAAGAGAGAAAAAAAATACCGGGATTTTAGGAACAGTGTCAGAAAGGCCTCAATGAACAGGGAAGGCAGTAGAATGAAGGAGAAAAGCAGACAAAGGTAGAAAAATAGCATAGCAGAAATGAGGCAAAGAAGGATGGCAAAAATCTCTAACATAGATGGCCTTGATACACTATATTGTTACTAGTGCACCAGGATTTAAAACCCACATTACTCACACTACTCTGCTTAGATGTACTATATTCTGTTCCAGTCATTCTACCTGTACTAGGTTTGAGGGCACAGACAGTAATCCCGAAAACAACAGGATATAGTATGGTAATCATCCTTAATTTCCTATTGACTTAATGTAAAGCTCTGTAAAACCTACACTGTTTTACCATGACTGATCGTAATCGAATCTGGTTTGTTGGATCGCTGTTTTGTATTGATAGATTTTATTCAAAGCTGTTATGATTGATAGTATCAAGTCTGAGAGTATAGGCAACTGCACTTAAGATGACAAGATCCACTAGAATATCCACTCTGGTTTGATTATTACCTGCTTTCTATTTTTATACTGTCTACAATGTTTTATTTTTACTAATGTTGTTATTTACTGCTTTACTCAATTATATATAACTGCTATATTCAATTTTGCCTGATGATATAGACATTCTATTGAAGTAATAAGAAACAACCCAGTAATCATTGTAGATCACCTTATACTGTGGTTTTATACAACTTTTTGGTTTGATGTTTTTACAGGAATTTGTTTTGTTTTGTCTTGCTAAGTTTTGTTTTTCTTTCTAGTACAGAAAGGATAGAAATACATGTAGAGATTCATGCATGTGTAGCTGTTTACAGTGTCACTGTTTGACTATCTACTTTGTATGCTTTAATTTTGTAACTTGAACAACTATTTCTAAGAGGACAGTATATAATTTATTAACAAGTGATTTCTTCTTGTTTATCTTTTCATTGGAATTCTGTATTATCTCTAACCTTTACATGCTTTTGTTTCTCTTTAAATAGAGAAAAAGAAATAAGAATGTGATCAAAATAAAAAAAGCTTCAAATATATTTGTGGAATTGTCTATGTCTTTCAGTCTCACTATTTGCTTCATTTATTTGAATCAGTTGTTTAATACAAAGATATTTAGGATTGTTGTATCTTCCTGGTGAACTGGTAGTTTTGTCATTACATAGTATTATTTATTCCTCTTTGTCTTTATTAATTTCTTATATATTAAAGTCTACTTTGTTGAACATTAATATTCCCATGTTGCCTCTTAATATTCATGGCTGCATGGTATATCTTTTTTTCATTCCCTTACTGTCAAATTACTTATACTTTTGAACTTGAAGGAATTTTCTTGTAAACAACATATAATTGTAACAAGCTTTTTAACTCTGCCCTTTCCAATCTCTGCCTCATAACTGGTATTTTTAGACAAGTGTATACTTATTAAATTACATATAAATTTTTAAAAAAGTTGTTTCCCTTTAACTACATTAAATAAGTATAGTTCATCTCAGATACAGATTTATTATAGTTGAAGAAAATTTGGAGGAAAAACATATTTCCTTAACTGAAGATAAGTTAGATCTAATTAATTCCCATTATTGAGAAAAGACTTGGAAAGTTGAACATACTAAAGCACATATAAATACTTTTATAATATCAATGTTGAACATACTAGAGCACATACAATACTTTCATAATATCAATGTAATCTTCTGACATTGTGACATGTATATGTAATCCAGTTAGTCCAATCAGTGGTCTTTAGTGCCCTGAAGACTGGTAAGTGGATATGACTCAGTACACAGTCCATTGTTACATTAGGCATGTGCTGCCTAAGTCCCAGCTTTGTGAGAGCAGAAGGCTTAGATTGGGAACCACCATGTGTATGGGTAGGTGCAGCATGCTCAGTAGAAAATGATGTAACTGAAAGGGTGTATCCCTTGAAAAACAGCTTATCAGGTCTACATGCTTACTTTTGTGTTTGTCTTTAGTAATGAGCAAAAGAATTCTCTGTCTTTAGATTATATAAACTAAACAACGTTTATAGGAGAAACAAAGTTTTCTGGGAAAAAACTTGTTCATTCCTTTAACTCTTGTATGGCTACTGTTTCTTTTTTCTTTTCACCACAAAAGGAGAAAATACTTTTCATTCTTGAAAAACACTTAAACCTAGACAAGAAAGTAAAAAAATAACATCAGTTGTAATCTATGTAACCATCATATGACCAGTGTATATTATATTTTTAATAAAATTATATTTGTACTATTTTATTAAAATCTACTTTTAATTTTACACAAATATAATCTCTAATAAACTACTTACCAATACTATTTATTGGGTCAAAAATATCTTATTAAATGAATGTACCATCAGTTCATAACTGTATGATTTATGAGATTTTGATAATAAGTTATTTTAATCAGTGTTCATTGAAGAGTATATGGTTTTGCATTTTTCTTAGATTGTATACTAAGAAGAAAGAAACTACAGAGCCGATTGTTGATGTTAATTATTGATATTTTAATTTATGAATTAAATTTATTTATTTTGATTTATAAGATTATATTATTGTCCAAAGTTGAATCATTTTTTTCTAGTGGTATATGGTAATGAAATATTTTTCTGAATGCTTGCCAATGCTGGGTATTTAAATATTTTTTTATATTTTGTAACTTAATTTTTGCTATATCCAGGAGACTAGGGAGGAAATAATACAATTTAGAATGTTTTCCAAGTAAGCAATATGTGTAAATGAGGGGCATAGATGCTGAGATTTAAAACAAAAAAAAGCACTTATTTCTCTGACATTGGAGTTATAATTTGTTTCAGTAATAACCATTAGGGTTATCCTCATTTTCCAAATACTAATATTCATCAAATAAGTATTCTCAATATAGCCCTTTGAGGGTATCTTGTTTTTACTCTTAGGATAGGATTAGAATTTGTTGACCTTAATGATTTTCCTTTTTTCTTTTTTTTTTTTTTTGGTCCTAGATTCCAAAACTGAGAAAAATACTTTATTATAAATTTAAAACAAAATCTGTCTCAAAAATCTATTTTTAGGACCAAAAGAATTTGTTTGAAGCCTGTTGTACTCTTTCGCTTTTGGACTAGTTACAGCTTTCCAATGTGGTTATTTTGCTATGACCTGTTCCCTCTGAGTTTCACTGATCCAAAGCCCAGCACACCTCATGTCAGCTGAACACAATAAAATTTAATGGTCAACATTGGAATGATGTACATAACATCCTCTTCCATGGGTATTTTCTTTAAACTAGTGGTTCTGCATCCTCCAGAGGTAATGATTATGGACCTTAACAAAAGGGGTGGTTCTGTGCTCAGGTCATCTCACTTTTGTTCTCCACATGCTCCATAAACATGTCCTGGGCACTGTGTCCCCACTTCCCATGGACCCTACAAGGCAAACTGCCATCTACTTTCTGGGAATAAAACTGCTACCATCATTTTATGTTTGGTTTTGCTGCCTTCCTTGTGTCTCATGAGTGATCCACCTACACTAACTGTTGTACCAGCCAGGGCTGTCCTAGCTAGTGTTTATCTTGGTAGGAATGAATGGGCACAGGTCAAATAAGAGCCACAAGGACCTTTTGTAGTGTAAACCAGTTTCCTGTAAGAGACCTGATAGATGCTTAGGCATTAAGATGTTCCCCAGCATTAAGAAGTATCTCATGTACATATCTCATTTACATCTGTGACCACATCCCCTGGAGCATAATCTGACAGGGCCTTAGTTTGTAACCATTCATTATAGATTGACCTTCGGACCTATTTAGAGGAAAATAAAACAGCTTTGCAAACACCTCCCTTGAGTTTATATTGTGTCTTCCTGATGAGCTAAATCTATCTTTTACTAAAGTCTGCATTCAGACATTTTAGATAATCTGATTTTAACAGAAACATTTCTTCACCTGAACTTGATAGATTTAGTTCTACTTTCCTATTAACATTTTAACCTTCATTGTAAACATTCATTTCATTTAATATTGCCAGTCACCAGTGATCGCCATAAAAGTGGGCTTAAAATTTTGAATCTTTAAAAGAAATTTATTAAACTGAAATTAAGATTTTCCATGGATATTGAGATACTGAAGTAAGTTGGACAAAAGTCATCAAAATACAGTACACCGAAAGCTCCATGTGAAAGAAAAATAAGCTGTAAATTTAATGGAGCACAGAGGAAGGCTCTCCTTCCTCCCACATTTGTTACATATTCACTTAGGAGAAACAGAAATAGGAGTAGGAAAAGACAGTACGTTTTCTTTATGGATGAAGCTTTTTACTTGAATGTTATGTTTGCATTTTGCATATTAAAGAGATCTTTATTTGCAGAATAATATGACTTTAATGAAACCATCCGCATGTCTTTGACACCAGGAACATAAATATTCCTGAAAATTTATACAATACTCAAACCATAAAGTAGGAGTAAAGTAGTTTTCACTTACTAATCTTATCTGGCACGGACATATTTTGGTAAGTGCTATTTACATTAATCCTAATGGTCAAAATAAAACTCAAAATTAGAGTTTCTTAGTCTCACTGTTTTGTTTTTTTCTCTGAAAGCTTACAATTCAGCTTTTCAGTGCTCCTTTGTGAAGCAAAGTCTTTGTGACTTTACTGGCCATGAGGATTTATCTTTGCTTCAGTTATCAAATGAGACTGATAAGGCCAGAAAATGTTTTATTCCAAACACTTTGTTAATATTTTTGTTCTTCTTCAAGGACAAAAGAATCAAATTATAGAAGGTTAAGGTCAGTGGTTGTGATAATGAAAAAGATTAAACCTTATGTTTTCATGCACAAATGCATGCACATCTCTTTCCATGGACTGACACCATAGTGTTTACTAAAATGTATTTGTAAAAAATACATAAAAATATAATTTCATATATAATACATACTTATAGGCACTTGTTCATCTGTATGCATTAACTAATGGAAAGGATAATATATTAGTTCAATTATTTATTTAAATTTTTACTCTGAAGTTTTTAGGTAAATTTTCAATAAATGTCATAGAACAAAAACAATTTTTATACTTAAAACTTATTTGTTCATTTGTTTGTTTTGAGACAGAGTCTCACTGTATAGTTGAGGCTGGCCTTGAACTCGCTGTAAGCTAGACTGGTCTGCAACTCATGGTAATCTACCTGCCTCAGGTTCTCAAATGCTAAGAGTGTTGGAGTGTGCCACTATACCTGGAAAACTTTTAACTTGCCTAATTCAAAGAGCAAAACCTAGAGGACTGCTAAAAGAAAAATTCCTTAGACCAAGTGAATCTATTAAAGTTTATTTGAAAAGAGAAGATGTAGAACAAAACAAATCCAAAACAATTCAAGAATATGACAGCTCCCAGAATCAAAGCAGATTCTGAAAACTCCAGTTAATAATGTGATCCAACAGCATTTGTAGAAAAACAAAAGTGAAGCATAAAAAAATGGCTATAATTTAGTGCATCAGCCAGTCATTTGTTTATAATTCCATTTGTCAATGGCTACAACACCTTTTGTAGCCAATCAAAGCTCATGGCTGATTAAGATCTATATTGGTTTTCTCTCTTAGGCCCAGTATAGATGCTCAGTTCAAATCTATGGCCTCTTAATAATTTTTGAGACAGTATTTGATGAGTTAAACATTTTATGAAAAGGGGAAATGCTAAGTTTATAAATGGATTCTGATAAGTATGTGTTCTCTTTTATTGCCCTTAGCTGCACAAAACTGATAAGAAAGCCTCATAAGTAGAGTAGTGGCTTTCCTGTGATGAAATATCCTAGAAATGAATGCATCATTAATTGAGTGTTTACTATGTGATCAACTATCAACAGTGAACTTTTGAGATAGTGTAATTATCTCTCTTTTACTGGTGAACAAGTTAAGGCTCAAAGATGTTTAGACCACCTGCCTATGATACTCCTTTTAGTAAACACGAAAACTAAATCTAAATACAAATCTCACGGATGTTAAAGCCTGGGCTCTTAAACAGTATCCTGCATCTTCTTGAATCTCATTTGATTAAAAGCCAACTATGTGAGAGATATATCAATTTGATCATTGCAGCTAGAGAAAAGACAGAGAATGGGTATCCTGTAATTCAGGCCAAAAGGAAAATAAGATAAAGTGGGAGTCATGGGCAGCCTGCAGAGGATTAATCATCCATGAATCCCCAGCTCCCCAGACCATGTTTGTTTGCTTTATTCCTCATGGCGAGAAATGAAATTTTATTGATAGGAGCCAATTAAGGGAATTAAATTCTGCTTTACTACTCAGGCCAATGCTTCTCAAATATGCACTGGAATCTCCAGGAGAGTTTCTTGAACCATTGAATCCTCGGGAACATGTACTCTAGAATCTCTGATTAATTAGGTCTTAGTTTATATCCTCAACAACCTCTGGGGTGACATTGATACTGCTGGTCAGGTTACCTCACTTTGAAAATTACTGGTTGAAATCAGAACCTGACGTTTAAAACTGGCAATATAGTGGGAATCCCTGGAGACAGTGCTAAAAGACACTGACCTCTGGACCTTTTTTCATTCAATTAAGTCCAGATTTTCCTGGAAGATCTAGTTGTGTGTATTTTTATAAAACATATTGGAAACCAGCCATTGACACTAAAGTGGTAATAAAAAACACATACTCTAGGACAGTGACGGTGAATCTTTTAGAGATGAGTGCCCAAACTGCAACTCAGAACCCACATGTTTACTGTGAAGTGCCAACACTGCAGTTAAACCTAAACACTGAGGTTTTAGTTTAGAAAAAACAACTCACACATTAACATCATTTAGCTTAAAAGGAATACAAGTAACATATGTGCCATAGGTTTACCACATTCATTTCCACATAGGAATGACTCCAAAAATTGAGCTTTCTACTCTGATGATGTTTTCACCTTTATCAGTTGCCTGCATATGCAACTACATGACTGTACTCTTTTTTTTTTTTACACACCTTTTCCCCAGAATTACATCGTTTTGTGTTTATAGTTACTCATTTGTTAATGAACTACTTGATGACTTCTCACTTCACAAATTGATGATCTGATTTCCTAGCTAGATGTTTTATGTAAAGAGCAAGCAGATGTTGACATGATTTTTTTCAATATAAATTCTGAAGTCTTTATCATTTTGTAGAGAAATTGTTCAGGAATAATTTAAGATTATTTGAAGCTTTTTTTGACCTTTCTTCTGCATTTAAGTATTAACAAGAATTTGATTTAAGACACATGCTCTCTGTAAAGACCTGCCAACATTATGATATCAGAATAAATTGAAATTGGTTTATAAAGGATAAGGCTAATTATTTTACTGGTACTCAAGTACTGATTTATTGAATTTATATTTATGGGTATTTTCTAACTGCAGTAAGCCTTTGGAAGTCTTTCATTATTTGTTTTAAAAGTAGTATTGAAGTAATTTATTAATTTATTCCTATTTGACTTGTGAAGTTATTTTTGAGAAATTAGTTTTCAGTCTGTTAAGAGCACATAATATACTTTTACCTTACAATTGGTTTGGTTTTGTGTTTACTTAAGACTCTGATACATATTTTCCTCCACACAGTGGCTCATAGAGAATTTAGGACCCAATTTTTTATATAATGTTAGTAAGTAGCTGAATTCTGGAAATAATTTTTATTTTGATTAGTGTCTCATCCTTTACTTTGACTTGATCTTGTTTTTATACAGTGTGGATATATATATATATATATATATATGTATAATTATATATTAAATAAATATATTCATGTCTCTTAGTTTATGATATTGCTTTATTATATATTTCTGTAAATAGCATTAAATTTTGAGAACAAGATGAGATTAAATAAACTAAAAATTAAGTTTAAAATATGTAAGTAATATTAACAGTCATCAGATACATTCTGTTTCTATGAACCTTGTTTTAATTGGAGTAATTTATCATTTACTAATCATTGTTTTTATTTTTATGAACTAACCTTAGTTTCCTCATTATTATCATTTACCATAAAATAATTAAAAAGAGTTATTAAAATTCTACAATTATGGAGTACGAAGAGTGGTTTTCTTTAGGTAACTAAAGCTATTTAGACCTTTCATTTGTGTTCTGACAGTAAAAGTAATGTAGTTTTTCGAATAACAAAGTTTGGGTTAGAATCTACATTTTATCAAATGGATCATCAGTGCTATTTTTAAGAATTTCCTTTACATATTTAGTTATATTTTTAACAATAGCACAGTGACTATATAAATAGCCTTGTAAGTATATGAACATTATCTAAGTCACGGTTTACATTTCCTAAGAAATATTTTTTCATTTTTATTTTATTTTTTATTAAAAATAAAAGAATGAAACAAAAAAGAAAGAAGAAAATAACAAAGATCAGAAAGCACAATCTCCAATCCAACTGTCAATATCATTTTTCATATAGATTAACATTTTGATTCTTACATTTCTGTAAAAATAAAAAAGACACAGAATAGTCTAAACAACTTTGATAAAGGAACAAAATTAGAGCTCCAACCCTCCTCAATCCCATGACTTATCACAAAGTTACACCAATCATGACAAAATGGCATTAATATCACCATAGACAAATCAGCAAAGTACCAGTATAAAGTCCCAAAATAGATACCCACATAACAGACACTTGATTTCTGACAAAGATGGAAAAACAATTAAGTGGAGAAAGGTGTGTACCTTCAGTAAATATGCTGCAACAACTGGACATCCACATGCAAAAAACCCAAACCCTAAAGCACATCAAAAATTTCTTAAAACATCCAAAAGTCTACTTAAAATGGCTCACAGTGGGTTAGCTAAAGTGAAGGCAGGTGCAGCCTGAGTCGTTTCTTGGCTGAATTCCTTCTCTCTGGGACACAATACATGTTTTTTTTCCTTGTCATACTAATAAAACATTGTGATGCATTAATATTTATTTCACTAATAAGTATATTTTCAAGGTGCATCCATTTACCTATAAAAATGTCAAATTTATCATTCTTTATGGCTGAATAGTATTCCATTATATAGCAATACCATATCTTGTTTATCCATTCTTCATTTGATGGGCATTTAGGTTGTTTCTGAGATCTGGCTATTATAAACTATGCTACTATAGACATTGGTGCACATATATTGCTGTGGTATGATGTTTTTAATTCTTCAGGAATATACACAAAAGGGAATAGCTGAGCTGAATGGGACCACCAATCCTAGTTTTTTGAGGAATATCCACATTGATTTCCACAGTGACTGCACCAGTCTGCATTCCCACCAACAATTCCCCAAAGCCCCTCCAGCATTTGTTATTGGTTAATTTTGTAGGATTAGCCATTCTTTCTGGGATGAGGTACAATATCAGTGTTGTTTTAATTTGCATCTCTCAAATGGCCAGTGATGCTGAACATTTTTTCACGGATTTTCAGCTGAGAAGTGTGTGTTCATCTCAAATGCCCATTTTGAAATTGGGACTTTAAATCTGGGAGGACTGATTTTTTTTTTTTTAGTTCTTTATATGTTCTTGATAATAATTCTTTATCTGAGGAACAGCTGGCAAACATTTTCTCTCATATAGTGGGTTGTCTCTTCACTCTGTTAGTGGTTTCTCTTGCTGTATAAAAGCTTTTCAGTAGGATGAGATCCCATTTTGTTGATTCTTTGCAATAAGTCCTATGTACTCTGGGGTGCACAGACTTTGCCTATACTAGTGCCTTCAAGAGTTTTACCTATTCTGTCTTCCAGCAGACTTAATGTTTCTGTTTTAATATTAAGATCTTTAATCCAATCAGATTTTAGCTTAGTATATGGTGAAAGATACGGGTCCAGTTTAATCATCAGCATGTGGAAAGCCAGTTTTTCCAACATCATTTATTAAAGATGGATGTGTTTGGCACCTTTGTCAATGATAAAGTAGCTTAGTGTGCCTGCAGTTATTTCTGTATCTTCTAATTTATTCATTCCATTGATCTTCAGGTCTTTTTTTTTTTCCCAGTACCACACTGATTTTATTATAGTTGCTTTATAATATAATTTCAAGCCAGAGATTGTTATGCCCCTGTCTTGTCTTTATTGCCCAGGATTGCCTTTGCTATTCTAGGTTTCTTCTGATTCTAGATGAATTTTAGGATTGTTTTCTCTAATTCTGTAAGATATACTATTAGAATTTTGATTGGGATTGCACTGAATCTGTATAACAGTTTTGAAAGTATGGCCATTTTCATGACCTTGGATTTTCCTACCCAAGATCATGGGATATCTTTCTATTTTCTAATATCCTCATCAATCTCCTTTTTCAGAGTACTATCATTTTCAGTGTAGAGGTTTGTTGCATCTTTTATTAGACTGATTCCTAGTTATTACAATTTTTGGATGCCCTTATTTCTTTCTCAGTGAGTTTGTTATTTATATACAAAAAAGCTATTGATTTTTGAGTGTTCATTTTATAACCAGCTATATTGCTAAATTTGCTTATTAAATCTAGTAGTCTTTTGGGGGAGTCTTTGGAGTCTTCTAAGTAGAGTATCATGTCATCTGCAAGTAATGATAATTTAACATCTTCCTTTCCTTTCTTTATTCCTTTTATTTCCTTCACTTGTCTAATTGCTCTGGATAAAGTTTCCAGGACTGTGTTGAATAGGAGTGAAGACAGTGGACATCCTTGTCTTTTTTCTTATTTTACAGTAAAAGCTTTCAATTTTTGCCCATTTAATATGATGTTGGCTGTTGGTTTGTCATAGATTGCTTTTACCAGATTGAGATAGAGACCATGTATTCCAATTTTCTGTAGGGTTTTTTTTTTTTTTAATCATGAATGGGTGCTGGACTTTGTCAAAAGCTTTTTCTGCATCTGTTGAGATGATTATAAGATTTTTGTCCTTGGCTCTGTTAATATGATGTATTACATTTATGGATTTACATATGTTGAACTATCCCTGTATCCCTGGGATGATGAATTCCACTTGATCATGGTGTGCAATCTTCTTGGCAATTTGCTGCAGTCTATTTGCTAGCACTTTATTTAAGATTAAAAAGACAGATAACCCACTTTAAAAGTGGGCAAATTATTTGAATAAATGTTTTTCCAAAGAAAAACCATAAATTTTCAAATATTATATGAAAGATATTTAATATCATTTGTAGGAATTTCAAACAAAAACTACAATGAAACTCCACACTTACTAGAATAAAAGTAAAAATGAAGCAACTTGGACTATAACAGATGTTGCTGAGGATATGGATAAATCAAAGCCTTTATGCATTTATGCTAATAATAAAAATGACAGGGAAAAGACAAGATGGCTGATCAGTGAGCAACAAAATACAAAGCCTCCCAGGAGAAACAATTCATATGCCAGAATAAAACACCCTGGAGAGACCCAGCAGAGGGAGATGGATCCTCTTGACACAGGAAGAAATTAAAACGTAAAAAAGCTCGTCAAATATTTCGGGACCACAACTCAAACAGCTAAAAATTAAGGGACACAGTGTTTTTGCAGTGACTCGCCAAGTCTGTACCAGCTTGAATCGGCGCGGCTGGCAGAGCTGCCCAAACTCGTTCTTGCCGCCACTCACAGGAAGCACAGCAGCGCTGAAGTTGGGGGGTTGGTGAGCCCAACAGAGAACAGAGCCAGTAAAGGGACCTTCATTAATCCACGATCAGTGCTGGGAATGAGACTCCCCATGATGGGAAGGGCGTGACCAAATGGGCGACATGTTGGAATCGGGCAGGAGGAGCCTGAACTGGGAGCGACAGTGACTTCAGTTGATTGCTCCCTCCTCAAAGCAGATTTGTGGGATTTGCTTGGACTGGGCCGCATCCCTGGCCAGGACCCAATGAGCCGTCCCAAGCTGATTCCCTGCACCTAGCAAGTACTAACTTGGTGAAGGCAGCTGAAGTTTGTTGGCCTGGTGGGGAGGGGCAGGCATACACGAACTCTGCTTACACCTCAGTGACAAGAGCAGGCAGGAGAGGGCGGAGTTCCTTTGCCAGCATGCTTCTTAGGAAACATGGCAAAAAGGGAAGGGAGCTGGGACCTGCACTGTAACCCGTGTGGAGGAAGCCAGGGCCATGACAGGAGAGAGAGGCAGGAGGAGGCCTTCAGCCCAGAACCCTGAGAGCACTGATCCAGGAGAAGGAAAAACAAGGGAGACTGAAGGCAGCAAACACACAACATCAGAAATGGCTTTAATGGACATTAAGAGATATCTTCGGGACCATATAGATGAGCTCAAAACTGAAATTTAAATCAGGTAAAGCAGGATATGAGTAGAGTAATAAAAGAAATGCTCTCAGGAAGCATCTCTCAGGATGATAGAGACAGAAGAAGGGAGGAACACAAAAAAAGGAGAGAAACATTCGATAAAGAATATAAAGAAAATATAGAATACATGAAGCAGATTCAAAGAGACTACCAGGAAATTAAAAACTCCATTGAAAGCTGGTAAAACTCTTTAAAAGAAACTAAGGATAGACTATCAAAACTTGAAGACAAGTTTGCAATGTGTGATCATGAAAGGAAAGATCTCTTAAAAATAACAAGGAAACAGTAACAATACAAAGGCTAGAAGATGACAAGAGAATCTACAATTTAAGAATAAGAAACGTGAACAAAGAAACAGGAATACATACAGGTGAATTACAAAGGCTATTCATGGAAATAATTAAGGAAAACTTCCCAAGCATGGGAAAAGAAAATGACATTCGGTTGTGTGAGGCATACAGAACTCCAGCCACCTACTACCAAAACAGAGCTACACCCAGACATATAATAATCAACATGCCAGAAATTCGATATAAAAACAGAATATTAAAAGCCATCGGAGAAAAGAAACAGAATACCTATAAAGGTAAGCCCATCAGAATCACGGCTGACTTCTCAACACAGACCATCAGATCAAGAAGAGATTGGGGCAAAGTGTTACAAGCCCTGAAAGAAAATAACCTCTAGCCCAGATTGATGTACCCTGCAAAACTGTCAGTAGAAGTTGATGGAGAAACAAGATGCTTCCATGACAAAGAGGAATGGGGGGAGTTTGTGACCACCAATTCAACCCTACAGAGAATACTGAAGGACATTCTAGAGAGAGAAAAAAAATGCCAGGATTTTAGGAATAGTGGCAGAAAGGCCTCAATGAGTGGGGCAGGCAGTAGAATGAAGGAGAAAAGTAGACAAACAAAGGCAGAAAAATAGCATAGCAGAAATGAGGCAGAGAAGGATAACTAGAAACTATAATATAGGTGGTCTTGATACATTATATTGTTAATAGTGCACCAGGATTTAAAACCCACGTTACTCACACTACTCTGCTTAGATGTATTATATTCTGTTCCAGTCATTCTACCTGTACTAGATTTGAGGGTACAGACAGTAATTCCAAAAATATCAGGATATAGTATGGTAATCATCCTTAATTTCCTATTAACCTAATCTAAAGCTCTGTAAAACCTACACTGTTTTACCATGACTGATCGTAATCGAATCTGGTTTGTTAGGTCACTGTTTTGTATTGATAGATTTTATTCAAAGCTGTTATGATTGATAGTATCAAGTCTGAGAGTATAGGCAACTGCACTTAAGATGACAAGATCCACTAGAATATCCACTCTGGTTTGATTATTACCTGCCTTTGAATTTTTATACTGTCTACAATGTGTTATTTTTACTAATATTGTTATTTACTGCTATACTCAATCATACTGCTATATTCAATTATGCCTGTTGATTTAGATATTCTATTGCAGATAATAAGAAACAACACAGTATTCATGGTAGATCACCTTGTACTGTGGTTTTATATGACTTTTTGGTTTCATGTTTTTATAGGAATTTGTTTTGTTTTGTCTTGCTAAGTTTTGTTTTTCCCTCTACTACAGAAAGTATAGAAATACATGCAGATATTCATGCATGCGTAGCTGTTCACACTCTCACTGTTTGACTATCTACTTTGTATGCTTTAATTTTGTAACTTGAACAACTATTTCTAAGAGGACAATATGTAATTTTAACTAGCGATTTCTTATTGTTTATCTTTTTTTTTTGAATTCTGTATTACCCTTTACATGCTTTTGTTTCTCTTTAAATAAAATTTAAATAAAAAAAGAGCAAAAAAAATGACATTGGTAGATGTATATGTTGTCTGGTACTTCCATCAAAAAAAATCAAGTAATATTGTATTAACTGAAAGGAATACTATTGAAATTAATTGAAAGGAATAAATGGAATGAAGTGCTATTATATAACACAATTTAATAAACAATATTCATTCATAATTAGAATCACTATATGATACAACTTTGGTAGACTCTGAAAATAGTGTGGTAAATTAATGAACCCAAGTGCAAAATCACTTTTATTCCATTAATAAGAAATGTTGAGAATGAGTGAAATCATAGAGTGAAATCACATATTTGCTAATTAGTGTGTACTAAGTTGCTTTAGAAGAGGGTGGGTCAGTTAAAAGGTTACCTTTTCATGAAAATCTTCTGGAATAAAATAGTGGTGAGGAACTTAGAACCCTGTGTATATACTAAAATCCTCTGAGTTGTGTGGTTTGTGACTGTGAAATCAATGTTATGTGAATTATACCTTATTAAATAGTTTTTTAACAAAAAGAAGGGAATATTAAATTTAAAATTCAATAGAATGATTTTTATTTCATTAAATTAGATACAAAATTTATAAAATAGTGTTCAACTTAAAAGATTATGCAACCAGTTTACAGAGATGAATTACAATAAAAATTCTTGACTAAGGAATAAATGAGACAAAAAGCAATACAAAATAGGACAATGAGGAGAAAATTGTACAGCAGTAGTTATGAGCCCTACAATAGCAACTTTTGTAATCAGTATGTTTGAGCTAAGTACTAAAGTCAAAGCCAAAGATAGATGAGATGAAACATAGCAAAAGGAAAACAAAACCCAACCATATGATTCTTACAAAACAAACACGTTGGATAAAAGGTATTTGAATAGCAATATGATAAAAACTCAAATACTATCCCAAGACTTAACAAGAAAACTGAAGTAATGTTAATATACCAGAAAACAGCTATGGGATCAAAAATAGGAGATATAAAATCATTCTGTAATGCTAGTAATTATACCAAATATACCTTAAAAAGTAAGTTTGAATGTTGTTGGCAATAAGCCCCAGACTCAATTTGTTAGTGCAGAATAAAGTGCTCAGATACCAAGAAATCTCTGCAAGGCAAATTTAATTCTACAGAATGGTGTACTACCCCCACTATGGCGAGGTAGCAAACACACAAAGGCAGCAAGAGTCCTTTTACATCCTAACACTGGAGAAGCAGCTGACCTTCTTCCACATTGGCTGGGTTGAAGGTTCACAATCTATCTTGATTGGCTAGTGCAGGTGGTGTGAGGGGAAGGCTTGAATGGTTGCTGGGCAGAGTGGCTGAAAGGGGTTTGGCAGGGGGAACTAAAGGCCTTTGTCAGGAGGTGTTTCTGAAGTTCATGCTGCAGACAACTGCAATCCTGGTGGCTGGAGTAGGAGAGGGCAGCTGAGGGTGAACTAGAGTTTAAGATGGAGGTGCTGCTGTTTATATCTTTTGATAGAAAGACAGGGCCCCAGTTTCTCACAGTATCTCTTACAATTTATCCTTGAATGCATGCGAGTTTGCAGAATGATCAGAAGGCACTGAAATGAATAGATAAATCCACAGGCTGGCAGACTTGGACAGACCTTTCTGTGGAAGAGATAAAATTGGTAACAAATCTCAGCTAAGTAAAAAGAATTAAACAACAATTAATGAATTTGCACTAATTCATATATGTAGAACTCAATATTAATGCTATTCAATGAGAATACAATGACATCCACTTGTATAATTTTATATTTTCTGTTAGACATGCTATACAGAAAGAAGCAAGTGAAATTATTTCCAATACAATTACTTAATATGTACAAACTGTTTATTTCAACATGTAATTAGCATAAAACTGAGATTTTTATGTTTTTAATGATAAATCTAGTCTGGTGTGAATTTTATATCCACATTTCAACCTGAACAGCAAATTATTTTTATATTTAACAAAATTTGCATATCAAAAAATACACTCATATACTTAGTTTACTCCAGTGATACTTGAGATTCTAGTGCCCAAAAGATTATTTTTCATATTACATCATATTGAAAGATTGGTTCATCATTTTTAAAAGAATCATTTGACATTGGAGTAACAAATGCATGTAAGATATTTAGTTTTATGTATCAGCTTCAGTGGGTTAATGCGTATCCAGTGTGCTGATAAAGCGTTCTAGGTATGCCTGTGAAGATGTATCTAGAAGAGACTGGACTTTGAATCAGTGGAATGAGAAAGGAAGATCACTGCCTTGTTCATGGAGAGCCAGGATGGAACAACAAGGAAGAAGAAAGGCAAGTTCACTGTCTTTCTAAAGCTGAGACACATATTTTATTCATGGAACATCAGAACTCCATTCTCAGGCCATGAGACTCCAGGACTTACACTAGTAACCCTCAGTTTCTCATAGTTGGGGCACCCTGCTTACGAAAGCTACAGAGGGAACTGGATCCCTGAGATTCAGTTCACACTGCTCACCATCCTGGAAACCAGAGGCCTCTGCAGCCATGAACCAAGGAGGTGTCTGGTGTTTTACTGTGAACAGATTTTGCATCAACCATATGTAAGAGTTGTGGTGTCAGTAAGACTTCCACTCCAATTTCAGAAGTTTGGGCGGGCAGCCTCCTTAAGTGTGCCCTTAAGAGGAGCAGTGCATGAAGTTGTAAGTGTAAAATCAGAAATTTAGTAAAGACTCTAGGAATTTGGAGAAGGCAAGAATATGGAATGTCTGCTGAAGAAAGCCACAGACTGAACAAAGCCATGCCCAGAAAGAAGCCACAAGGGCTGCAAATGGCAATGCCATTGGGGTGGAACAACCCAGGCTATTTGGGGATCACTTCTTTACAACATGTCCTGGGTGCTGGATATGGAGCTAAAGGGTTTATTTTCCCTGCTGATTTCCAGTCTTGTTCTGGTTCCACTATCTCTCCATTTCTCCCTTATTGAATAGGAATGTTTATCCTCTGTCATTATATTTTGACAGCATTCAGTTTTTTAAATTATCTTTCCACAAGTTCACAGGTAAGAGTTTACTTTGGGTTTCAGAGGAGACTTTGAACTTGGGCTTTTGAGCAGTGCCTGCACTGTTAAAACTTTGTCAACTCATGCAAAGACTAAATTCATTTTTCATAAAGAGAGTTTCATGAGCTTTTGGGTTCCAAGAATGCAATGTCCCTTAACTGAATCAAGTGCTCATAGGTGGGTGCTGGAAGCAGTATAATTGATTTGCTTTTATGGTTAGGGTTGGTTCAGAAGAGACATGTCATGGGGGAAAGACCTTGAAAAAGTATGAAAAAGTGTATCTCCTTCTGTGGCTCCTTTCTTTTCTTCTTTCTGACTTCATAAAGTGAACAGTGTTTCTACACTAACCCTTCTGTGATGCCATTTCTGTGCTTGAGCCTATTGAACATGGGCTGAAATTTCTAGGCTTTTTTGTTTTGTTTGTTGATTTTGGGTTTTGAATCCTACTGCTGAGAAAGTGACTAAAACAGCATATAAGAAACCTAACTTCTTGAACATCATTAATTAGCCAACCTTATACTTAAGCTTAGAAAAAATTTCATTAGGTTACAGTTGTGCAATGTTATCTAACACAAAACTTATAATTGTGTTGAAAATCTCATATAATTTATTTAATAATTGTATTAAAAATTTGGTAATATACTGTAGTGTACTGTATTTTGCTGGATTTTCCCCTCATATTTACATTACTGACTGGAAGCTATGACAGTGGAACCCAGTATCATAAGAATATTGCACCACCTACAGTTTTCCCAGGAGAAGACTTAAATCCAAAATTACAAGTATGGTTCTAATTTAAATCCAAAATTATGTTAAAGTTAAATTATTTTACAGTTAAATAATTTGGAGACTATATATATATGTATATATTATTGATGCTATTTTTTGTTGGACCTTGAATAATGCAGTATATTGGTTTCAAAATTACAGCTGTATAAGTTAAATAAGTTCTCTTATCTTTGCACAACTTAGCATTATTAAAATCAGTTTCAGAGAATTGAAAAGCAACTTTACAACTATAACAAGAGAGCATTTCTCAAAATTTTCTTGTAGATTTATAACTAACTTACATAATACTATCACTTGTACCTCAATTAGCATACATGTTGATTTATGTTAGAAATATATGTAACAGCAATTATTGATTTATATTGTGAAACATGTTTTTTCATCATAAATTCTTGTACCAATTGCTGTTGTGATGAAGGGGCAAATAAGATTTTTACTTAAAAAGCTTCAGTTTAGCTTACTTATCCATGGTGTATTTTCAGTGATAAAATGTAAACCAAAATATCTGATGGTTTTTCTTTGATTATTTACTGTTTGACAAGCACTGTTATTTTTTAAGAAAACCTTAAATTGTATTTAATAGCATGTTAATCTTCAAAGAAATTCTTCCATAATTCAGTTGAGTATTAGCAAAGAGCACTGAATCATTAAAGTCATCATGTTCTATTCAGCAATTTAAACAACTGAGTACATGAAATTTTTCATAGGATCTGACTCAGCTTAGCACATCTATTTTTAATATGTATCACACAGGGGAATGAAATAGTAAGGGAAACATCTCTTGCTTAAAAGTTCCAATAGATTACATTGTGTCTTAAATTGAGGGATTACTATCGCCTGTAACATAAAGTATTTTTTTTCTTATCCAGCTGAATTTATTTCTTGAAAAAGAAGTGATTTAAAAAATTTTATACTGGGGAAAGTAAAAAGGATTAGGATGTGATATTCATATGTCATAATTACTCATGGTGAGTGTATTTATTGTGTTTTGCAAAAGTATACTGGTAAGAAAGCTTCCACTCTAAAATGTATTTTTCATACCATGGTTTAACAACTTTATTTTTGTAAATTTTGGAGTATTTTGAGATAAAATACGCCCAAATTTTTGGGTCATGTCATTTATGGAGCATAACTCCATACAAGATTCTTAGAAATTTTCAATTTTTAAACCAGTGCCCTGATTTAAAATAAATGTCTTGAATTCTTTTGAAAAGTATTTTATGACTGAATAGATGATCTTTGATTTTTTATTTCTCTTCCAACTTACATCTTCATTTTATTGTCTTTACTCTGTTGCACAGAAGACAAACCCCACTCCCTGTCCCTTATTTTACTTAATAGAGATAGTCTTATTATTTACTATATTTCATTTTCTACAGTACCTAATTTATAAATTAAACTTTATGACTGGACTGTATAGGGAAAAAATATACTTTCATATAGGGTTTATTGTTTCCTGTGGTTTGAGGCACCCACTAGAGGTCATAGAGCATAAATGGGAAATATCATATAAACTGGTAGAACTGTTCTCAGCTGCAGAAACATCAAACTCTCTCAACTGAAACAAACTCATTTGAACCAATGGACTTTTTGAAAAGTTATATCCTATTTAATTTGTCATTAAGAGGTACATTTGATGAATTAGTTATTCCCAACTCTACCATTTGTCTATAACATATGCTATAATTCTGCTGGGAGAAAATTTCTGTGATCCGCTCAACAGTCAAACAGGAGACTATCCATCAGATAAGGAAGTGATGAGCTGAATACAGCTCATAATTCTATCTTTTTGGCTCAGGAGATATGAAAAATTAAGAATTTTACACATTCAGTCATAAAATACAATTTTAGTGATACATAACTAACTGGTATTATAGATGAAATATTAGTTCAGAGGATGATAATTTCTTGAGGGATCAGACTGAGGAATATTTGTACCTGAAAAGTGAATGATACAGCTCTTTTATACAAATAACTAATGAAAATAATATGCTGGAGCTTGTAACAGAGTTATCATCATTCCCTACAGTTTTTCCATAGAGAGGGAAAATACTTATTGGACTGAGCATTGAGTTTGGAATGCAAAACAATTAAATTGGAATTCTTGCACTTACTCTTACTGAATATCTTACCTAATCTAAAATTGAATTTTTTCCTATTCAAAAGATAAGTTTATCTTGAGGGTGTGTGTATGTTGGAAAATGTGTAAGTTGCTTATTATGATCACTGCTACATGGTAAGTTTTCCATGTTTGTTACAATTATTCTCATATTTTTGCTTATCCTTTTTTATTATGAAAATGGAAACATTGCATTCATGCCCAACATCATTGTCCATGGCAAGTTTTTCTAAAGCAGTTTATCTTTTTTAACTGGACAGATTAGTGTGCCAGGTTACTTTTTATAGATTTGTTAAAGGTATAATTAAGTGAAAGAGGAGAATGATTAATAGAAGAAGGAAAATAAGAATAAATTTGGACTAATATGGTTCTTAAGGTGATTTAATTGGAATAATAGTCTTTACAGTTCTATTTCATACCATTTGGATGTGATAGCAGGTTATCTCATTTTCCAGAAAATTTATCATAATGTGAAGGAGATGAACAGTATACTGGGAAGTACTGGTCCTACTGTAATTGTTGGTTTAGGAACACATTTCTCAGGGCTGGGGTGTAGCTTCATAGCAGAGTACTTGCCTAGCATGTGTGAGGGCATGGATGCTATAGCTAGCACTGCAAAAATAGAAGAAACAGATTAACACCAACCAAAAGCCACATTTCTCCCTTACACTGTGATACTTTTGAGAGTAAAGTTGTGCTTTTTATACCTCAGGGATCATAAAGGTTAGTACAGTGTTTGAGACAAAAGAACTCAAGTGAATTTTCAAATTCAGAGAAAGGGATACAACTTAATCTTAATAAAATTTTGTTTTTCACTGAAAATATTGTAAGTGAAGACAATTGGACAAAGAAAATATTACAATGCACTGATAATATATGAAGTAATCTTTTTTTTATGTTTTAGACCATTAAAAATGCTACAATTTGGCATTTGGGCTTATATTGTCAGGAATGAGTAAAGAAGACATGTGTTAGAAATTATAGGATTTAAGGTTTGTTTTATTATGCCAAATTTAAATTTGACAGTTGTTACATCATTGTTACATGAATGAGAATTTCTTTTGTGTGTTTGCTTGCCAGTCGCATTTCAAAGGAGATGGATTATGACAAGAGTGACATTTGTGGCACTAAATTTTCTTTAGTGAAAGATAGCAATCAAAGTAGAATTTAAGTCTTCTCCAAGATGGTGGGTTTAACTTTTTGAGAAGAACAATTTCAAAGAACAATTTATAATCTCCCTTTTATCTTCTCTGCTTACTTCATTTTTATAAAAGATGAAAGGGAATTATTACCAAATATATCTATTTACCTTTTCGTATTTATACCCATTAAATTGAAATTTATTTTATGTGAAATTCTTTACAGTCTATCCATTGTTACCAAATATATCTATTTACCTTTTTGTATTTATACCCATTAAATTGAAATTTATTTTATGTGAAATTCTTTACAGTCTATCCATTGTAGTATCATGAACTATTATTGTTAAAATGTGCCACACTGATCAAATACTCTAGTGGGTTCTGTAGGAAATGAAAAAAGTTTATGCCTGGTTGAAGTAAACAACTAAGGTAAATACCTAGTGTTTAAGAACAGGTGAAGAAGTGAACAGTTGGTATTTGTGTTTAGTAGTGAGGAATTTATTAGATGAACTAGGTGGCTGAAAGTATTCAAGGTAGAGTTAACAAATTTTGGAAGATTTGGGAACAGTGTAAAACTCTAGCTTATCTATATTGAGGCTAAGTATTCTATGGTGTAATAATGGAATATATGAGAGAAAAATGTAATAGCCCAGAAAAGTAGATACATTTAGGATGCAGGCTAAACTCATTAGGACCCTGGAAGGAAAGAATTTAACCAAAAAAAATTCACTAGGAAAACTAAAATCAATGAAATGATCCACTCAAAAACTAACAAGAAATAGAAGCCTTGATCATTTCTAAACTAGAATGGACAAAGAAAAACACCAGATTATAAACATCCAGGAAAAACTGGAGCTGGGGAAGAGTTATTGCTCAGCAGTAAAAAAACCTGAAAAGAGAACATCTTCCTGTGAGAATGAGTAGGGTAGAAAAAACTGGAGTTGTGGAAATGAATTCCTGCAGCTCTTAGCTCCTCTCACCCTCTCATCTGATGTCTCACACTGGCCAAATCCATTCAAAGCCACAAGGTAGTGGACCCTGAGTGATGCAGTCTCATATTTGGGACTATTTTTACAAACAGCACAGTGGTAAAAGAGACAGGAAAAAAGAATTTATCTAGATATATGTATATATTTTTTGTAGAATGATAACAGTGACTGGAGTGTGTCAGAGCTACTTTATAGATGGAATCCTCCCATTAATGAATGAGTGTTATTGGGAAGGTTGATAAAGGGAAAGGCTACATTTATATATAGAACTGCAATACATTTCTAATATAAATGCAGTGCAATTTGATTATTGATTTTAAATGCAAAGTGAAAAAACAGCCTTAGAATGTGATTGGTTCTAAACCTTGAAATGCAGATAGGCAGAAATCCAATTATGAATTATCTGTGCACACAGATAACTAAACCTGTTTACTTTTTAATTCTTTAGTTTAAAAACCTGGAAGATATCCAAGTAGATATCTTTCATTCTTTTGGGTGTAAGATATTTTATTAACTGGACTTCGTATCTAATCCTACCCTCATCAGCCACTCATTCTCTTATCCACGCAATTAATCTATTTGTTCTGTAAATACAATTCAACTTCATTTCACTGGGCTTTCACACAATGATCTCCTCATTGTCCTTCCAAACTCAGTTGGAAGTCAACTCTCCTGGAATCCTTTCCCTTACCAACCTCTTTAATCTGATCCGGTAGGTCTTCTCTGGACATCATCAGAATCCATATCCCAGAAATCCATCAATACCAATTTACTTGCCCGACTCCTTCATCATTCTGCAAGCATCACTATAGAAAGGATGCTGACTTAATTGATGGTTTGAGTCAACACCTATCATAGTGCTGTTTTCATACTAAGTAAGAAAGGAATTGATGTGATAAATGATGAGAAGAAAACAAAGTTGGAACACCCAATATTTGGACAAGGTACAGTCTTAACTGATAAGTCAAAGATGAAGATAAAAGAAATTGGTGGGCCCCAAGTCAGTGGTGCCTGTGAGTAGCACATGAGTCTGTGCTCTTCCCATCCTTCCTGGTCCCTAGGATGGCATTGCTGAAGATTAGAGTATGGTCTGTGCTCTGTCCTTCCTCCATTACCCTGGGCAAGCGAGGAGAAAGACCGAGGCTGTCATGGGTTCACTGTTGAATTCCACAAGAAACTCAGAAAAGAACTAATACCACAAATGCTGAAATTCTTTAAAGAAATTGAAAGGAAAGCAATACTTCCACTGTCATTCCTAGCAGCAAGTATTGTTCTGATTTCAAACCAGAGAAGAACCCAACCAAGAAAAAAAACTACAAGCCAATCTCCCTAATGAACAAGATGAAAAATCCTCAGTAAGATTCTGGCAAACAGAATGCAGAACATCATCAAGAAGATCACACCATGACCAAGTTTAATTCATCCCAGGGATGCAGTGATGGTTTAACATACACAAATCAATAAATGTGACCCTCCATATTAACAAAACCAAAGGCAAAAATCATATGATCATCTCAATAGATGCAGAAAAAGGCATTTGACAAAGCCCAACATTCCTTCATGATAAAAATCCCACAGAAAATTGGATAAATCATACCAGAAAAAAAAAAGCTGGGCATGGTGGCATACACCTATAATCCCAGCACTCGAGAGGCTGAGGCAGGAGGATCCTTGTGAGTTCGAGACCAGCCTGGGCTACAAAGTGAGCTCAAGGCCAGCCTGAACTGCATAATGAGACCCTATCTCAAAAAAAAAAAAATTAAAAAAAAGAGAAAAAAGAAAATTCAATAAATGGTCTTTGTCTCAATCTTATAAAAGCCATGTATGACAAATCACTAGTTAATATCACACTAAATGGTCAAAAACTGAAAGCTTTTACTCTAAAATCAATAACGAAACAAAGATGTCCATTGTCACCACTCCTATTCAATATAGTTTAGGAAACATTAGCTAGAACAATTTGACAAGAGAGAAAATAAACCAAAACAATAGAGATAGGAAAGGAAGAAGTTACATTATCATTTTTTGTAGATGACATGAGACTACAGAGAAGAGTCCAAAAACTCCACCAAAAAACTTGAAGTTTAAATATGCAAATTCAGTAGTCAACTCTCAAAAGTCAATAGATATCCTGTACACAAGCAAAAAATTCACAGAGAGAAATTAAGGAAAGTACATTCCTCATGATAACATTAAAAAAATGAAATAGTAATCATTCTAGCAAGAAAGTAAAATATCTCTACAGTGAAAATTATAGTACTCTAAAAAAGAGATTGATGATATATCAGAAAATGTAAAGATATCTCTTGCTATTGGATAGAAAAAACCAACATAATGAAATTCGTTGTACTTCCTAAACTGACATACAAAGTTAATGCAATCACAACCAAAATACCCTTAACATATCTCACAGATCTAGAGAAAACACTGCTGAAATTCATGTAGAACCCATAAAAGATCTAGAATAGCAAAAGCAATTCTGGGCAAGACAGATAAGTCAGGGGCATCACAACCCCAGACCTGAAATTGTACTACAAAGCTACTCTGACAAAGTCAGCATGGTACTGGCAAGAAACAAACAAAACAGACAAAAAACAAAAAACAGTCCTGAGGATCAGTGGAACAGAATGCAAGATGCAGACACAACCTCAAACACATCTAGTGACCTTGACAAGGGAGTAAAACATGTTCACTGTAAGAAAGATGGTCAAGATGGTATCTTTAATAAATGGTGCTGAAAAATTAGCTCTCCACTTGCCAGTGACTCAAACTAGACCCATCATGCTCTAAGATGAAGTCAAAATGGACCAAAGATCTAAATATTAGAACCAAGACACTAAATCCTCTGGAGGACAAGGTAGGTAGAAATCTTAAAGACATAGAGGTAGGTAGAGAGTTCATGAACAAAATTTAAACTGCATTAGAAGTATTTCAAAGAATTAAAAACTGGCATCTCATTAAAAAGTTTTTGCACTTAAAAACAACAACAACAACAACAACAAAACTGTGTGAAGAGAAAACCCGCATGGTGGGAAAAAAATTGAGCCAACTATCTGTCAAAGGACTTCTATGTAAAACATACAAAGAACTGAAAAAAGAAAATCAAGCCCCCACATTCAAAGACCCAGTCCAGAAATGTGGATCTGTGATGAACACATACTTCTCAGATGAAGAAATATAAATGGCAAATAAATATATAAAAAATATTCAACATCACTGGTTGTGATGAGATTCCATCTCACTACAGAAAGAATGACTGTCATCAAGAGATCAACCAAAATCAAATGCTGACTGGGTTGGGAAAAAGGAATCCTTTTCCACTGTTTGTGGGAGTGCAGACTGGTACAGCCACTGTGGAAATCAGAGTGGAGATTCCTCAAAAAACTAGGATTAGAGGTCCCATTCAAACCAGCTGTTCCCCTTCTGGGTACCATCCCAAAAGAATTAAAAACATTTTACCACAGCGATATATGTTCAGCCACATTTATAGCAGTACAATTTGTAATAGCTAAATCTTGGAAACATCTGAGATACCCATCAATGGAGGAATAGATAAAAAGATGTGTTTTTTTATATAATGGAGCCATAAAGGAGGATAGATACAACTTGAGATCATATTCATAAATGAAATTAATAAGACCCATATGGGTAAAAATCATATTGTCTCACTAGCGTGAGAAATTTAACAAGTAAATAGGTTACAAAATATACAATAGACAATTGTGAATTGGGAAGTAAATGTTCAAAAGAAAAGACAAACTGTGATAGGGTAAAAGGGAAAGGAAGAAAGGGAAAAGAAAAAAATATATACAAGATAGTTAAGATAATTATACAGCTAGAGTCTATTTGTTCCTTGAAAAGAATGTTTTGTGCTAATATTTAGACAAGGTATCATACCTATATCCTGTACTCTGAATAACTGCTATAAAGACAACAATATGCAATGTATCAACTATTGTAACTTTCCTACTAACTAATTTTGAAACTCGGGTTTCATGATTTGTTTATCTTTTTTCTCTTTAAAAGAAAAATTTAATTTCATAAACTGCCAAATTTAAAAAAAGAAATCGATGACAATAATATTGTCTTCAGAATATAATTAATTCCTTTTTTTCTAAGTTGCTATAGATATATTTTTAATATATGGATCAATTTTTTATAAGTTATATTCCACCTACATGTACAAATATGTTACATTTATTAACTTTGATTATATTTTGTATCAACATGTTTGAAAATTCTTGTTAAAAAAGAAAAAAAGAGAAATATCTTGAGTTATGATATATTTGGGTCACTAAGTTTAAATTAAATTTTCTCATATGTTCTTTTCTTCCAGAGACAGCTTTTCCCTCTTTTAAATTAAATACAAACTTTTCTAAGCAAAGATTAGTTAGGATACCATGAACTCAAAAGCTTTAGTGAGTTAATAAAAAAATCAGTTTTTAAAAGTTAAATTAATTTTATTTACTAAATAATTTTGAAGGTATTAAATTATTAAAATGAAAATATTAACAAAATATCTAAAGCATGTAACTATGGACACTTGATACAATAGTTCTGTTAGTAAAATCAATGTTATTTCAAAACATAGGGTAAAGATGAAAGAAATGTATTACTATAAAACGGAAAAATCCCCAAGAATATCCTAAAGTAGGCCCATTTACTCTTTATACTTAAATAAATATATTTTCCATTTTAGCAGTGCTTAAACTGTTATAGCTTGTATCATTTCCATCTTATTACTAGTGTTGCTTAGAGTAGATTTCACTTGTGACATTTTGCATTTGTATTATTGTAGACACTAGGAATCAGCTGTGTTTGGTTCCTAGTAGTGATTTTTGTTTACATTTTAAAATACTTCTAAAATGTTCCACATCTTTTATATATTCAGAATTTTGACTGGCCTTTCCATTACAGGCCATGATACTATAAATAACCAATAATGGTAGTTGCTGTTGAGTCATGTAAAATGGTAGTTGCTGGAGTCATGTAAAGATCAAAGAATGATAATTTATGATCATCTTTAGCAAAATAAGCAAGGCATTAGAATACTGATACTGAATTCTGATAGCAGAGGGAAAGAAGTAATCCCACATAAATCCACTCTCATATGTGTGACCATGAGGAGGTTGAGATATGGAACCTACTTATCTGTTCTTTCAGTGAATGTGCAGATGCACAGGCCAGCTTTCTGTATGTAACACAACAAGGTGACAGGTATCACAGCTCTACCTCCTCACACTCTATTGCTGAGTTGAGTTCGAGATCACTGTAATGCTGCTTGATTAATGATGCAAAGGTTAAAGTATTTAAAGTCTCAAGGGAGCATGGTGTTTAACATCTGAAAAGACGTTTCAATCAGTGAAATCCCACATACAGGAACCATTTGAACTTTTAATATAGGGTGCTTTCCCCATTTTTTCAGACATGGATGATATTGAAAGATAATAATGTTACAGGAAAATCATGACTAGACTTTTTTGGGCACTTGAGCTACTGCATTAGTTATAGATAGCTAAATTAATCATAAAGATGAGCAGAAATGAGGAGCAGGAGAGTGTTAGTGCCTGACCAAAAAAGTCATGAGGATGATTGGAAAACCTAAGTATCTTCCCAAAATTAAAGAATTAGAGCAGTCTTGGGACAGGAGGCTGCTCTATGTAGGGAGCAGAATATTATAGTGATATCTATCTAGTATTTATCAGCTGTAGGCTAAAACAATCAGGGAGATATTGGAATGAAAAATAAAGTCCACTACAGTCATCCTTGCTGTTGTCAAAAGCCTGGGATGAAATGCCACCATGGAAAAGACTGATGGAACCAACATATAAGAGCTTTGGTTTACATATGGTTTGCTTCCTGAAATAGAGGAGGCTTGGTCTTTTGTATTTTCCTCCTTTGAATTGAATTTTATTAATATACCATGTTCAAGGGGATCTTTTGTAATGGTTTGGAACTTGAATTATTTAGATACTAATGATCTAACAATTCCACCCCTCTGTGTGAACTATTTGTGTATTTTTATTTTCTGCATGTGTCTTTAGATATAAAGTGACTCATGTAGATAGCATTTCATTGAATCATTTCTATTGTTTCTTTAAAAAGTTTTTCTTTGTATTAGTACATACTTGTAGTACATAATGATTACATTCCTTGTGGGAAGTGGGTCCATGTACATAATCATCGTAATTTTTTGTTCATCCCCTCGTTCCTTTCCATTCTCCCCTTCCTCTCTCTTCTTCCAACTCTACTTTTTATTACAGTTTATTAGCATTACAGATATGTTTAAATTCCTTGTGGGAAATTGTACATATTCATAATGTGTCTTAATTCCTTTTCTATCCATTCTGCCATTTTATACTTTTTGATAGGGATGTTTAATCAATTTATATAGACTACTAATATGATAGCATTTTGGCACTTTTTTTGTTCTCAGATTTTTTGTTCTCTCCTGTATTGCAAGTTTTCATGTTTAATTAATTTATTATGGCTACATTTTAATTCCTTTTTTTTTGTAAATTGAGATATTTTCTTTGTGAATACCTTGGGAATTATATTTGGAAACTAAAGTATGAACATTGTGCTTTGAGTTGACCCATATTTACCTTCAACTGGTTATAAAAATCATATTCTTATATGTACCAATGGGGCACCCCTATTTATGTTGATGCCATGAATTACACTGTGTAACTATTCATGCATATTTATGATTATTTAATACATTTAGGTATAGAAAATAAGAGCTGAGAAACAGGCCAAAATTACAATAATATCACTTTCAACTTAATATCTAGCATCCTTTCCTTCCAAAGTTTAGTATTTTTTTGCAGAATTTTAGTAGTAATGTATTCCTGTAATTTGTTTATTTGAGAATGTTATATGTGCTTATTATTTTCAAGACATTTTTGTTGATATCAAGACATTTTCTGATTGGCAGTTTTGTCCTTTTATATTTTACTAAGTTTTTATACATAATAATTATACTTGTTACTCATTTGGGGGAGTTAGTAAATATAATATAGCAAAAATATTATATATTATCATGTATCAATCATTTCTGCTCACTTTCCTTTACTCCTTATACCTCTCTTCATTTTCCACATCCCCTTACTCATATCCACAAAATCCACCTCCATTTCAAATCATTTCTTTATTTTGTCCTTCAAAATTATTACTATTTTGTGTTATTCAAACCATATTATATTTAGTCTTTTTGTAATTTATTTCACTTAACATTACAGTCTCAAGATCCATCCATTATGAATGGATATTGGATTTTGTTAAAGGCTTTTTCTGCATTTTAGAAGTGATAACTTGATTTTTTCCTTCTAGTTATATATTATTGTGTATTATGTTTTACTAGTTTATATATGTTTTATTTTCCTTGGATTCCAAACTGACTTTGTCTGGATTGTGTTTGCAAGTATCTTGTTAAGGATTTTTGTGTCTGTGTTCATTACGGATATTGGCTTGTGGCTTTCTATAGTATGCACTTGACGGCAGCATTGCCGTATTTCTGATCATACCTCACAAAATGGTGAAAGAACTCTTCCACTGCTGCTTCAGTGAGTTACAGGAATGATGGGACAAATGTGTTCAAAGTGAGAGAGGACATTTTGAGGGAAATAAATGGAAATTATTTTACTGTCCTTTTTTTAAATTTAAAAGGTCACCATATATTTTGTTCATCATTTCTATTATGGTTGGCTATTCTGTGAAATTCTGGTAAAATTCAGAGTGAATCCATCAGGTCCTGGGCATTTCTTAGTTGTATAATAGTTTGTATTAATGACTCATTTTCTTGTTTATTATTGATCTTTTCAGGGTTTTATATCTTCTTTCAATTTTGATAATTCACATGTGTAGGAATTTATGCATTTATTGTATTTTCTCTATTTATTGAAATATGGGTCTTCAAAATAGTTTCTTTATAATTGTTTAGAACCCAGTCATATCTGTTGTAATTTTATCATTTTAATTTCTAAGTGCATTGATAGGGGTTTTTTCTTCTCTTGGTAGGTTTGGTTACAGGCTTATTGATATTATTTATCCTATCACAGAACAAAGCAATTCACTGATCTTTTGTATTGTTCTTTAGACTCAGTTGCATTAGTTTCTTCTCTGAGTTTTATGATTTCTTTCCATCTATAAGTTTTGAAATTGAATTGTTCATTTTTTTAGGATTTTGAAATGCATCATTAGATCATTTATTCCACAATCCTCTATTTTATAAACTGGAGACTCAGCAAATGTCCCATAGGTTTTGGCATGTTGCACTGTCATGTCATTTAATTATAAAAACTGTTTAGTTTCTTCCCTAATTTCTTATGCAGTCCATTGATTATTTAGGAATGTATTATTTAATGTCTTGAGCTTTTGCATAGTGTCTGTGGTTTCTTTTGCTGCTGATTTCTAGTTTTATCCTGTGTGATCTGGTAGAATGTAACAGATAATTTTAATTATTTTGTATTTCTTTACACATGCCTTATGGCCTAGAGTGTGGTTCATATTGAAAAAAATTCTATGGGCTGCTAGAAAAACATATATTCTGCTGTTGTTGAATGAAACAGTTTGTAGATAGCTGTTATGTTCATTTGTTCTATAATATGGTTCACTTTTGCTGTTTCTTTGTTGGATATTTTCTTTATCAACTTGTCTATGAGAGCATGGTATTGAAATCTCTTACTATGATTGTATTTATCTCTGTTTTTTCTCTTAATGTCAAGAAGTTTTTTTATTTTATAAATTCATACAGGGCACCACTTGGTGCATATGTGTCTACAACTTTTATTTCTTCCTGTTGAATTATTCCCCTTACCAATATGTAGTGACCTTCTTTTTCTCCTCTCATAGTGACTTGAAGTCGTTTTCTGAAATGAAGATGGCTACACCTGCTGGTTATTGGATTCTGTTTGCATGCAATATTGTTCTCTATCCATTCATGTTCAGTTTCTGTGTCTCTTGTAGGTTACATATAAATTTTGTTTTTTGATCCAATTTCCCAATCAGTGTGTTTTGATTGGGAGGTTAAGACCATTTGTATTGAGAGTTATCATTGAAAGGTATTTAATGATTACTGTTACATTATTTTGTCCATGCTAGCTGCTTTATTTTTTCCTTCCTTTGGAGTCTTTTGTGGTACTGCCTCACTATCTCTGCTTAAGATTCCATTGACTATTTTCTTCAGTGCTAGTTTGGTAGCAGTTTCTTTAGATCCTATGTGTTGTGGAAAGTCTTTATTTCCCCATCAGTTGTGAAGGACAATTTTGCAATTCAGATTTGGCAGCAGCATTACTTTGTTTCAGATTATGCCTCATACAGATGTGAAAGAGCTCTTCCAGAACTGCTTCAACTATACCTTTTAAACTAAATTCCCATTCAGTTTGTTATATCACACTTCTTATTTTTCTCAGTATTCTGTGTGTTCATTGATACCACAGTGTCTTTACTTCCAACATATTTCCCTTATATGCTTGAACACATTTTTCATAAATGCTATACAAGTTTGATTATACAAGTAGTGGCCCACTTTGATGACTTTCTAGTGCATGATCATTTTTTCTAGCCCCTAGTGGTCACTTTTTATACTTTCTCTGCATGTCTAGCAGATTTTGATTAAAAATTGAATGTTGTAAATTATAGGTTATAATGGTTCAGTTAGTCTTGTTTGTCTAAGACTTTTTCTATTAAGGTATTGACTTGCCTGTTTTAAACTGTGAACCTCAACTACTTTGCAGCATGCAGCTGCTGATATAGCTACTGTGACTTTCATTGTTGCTTTTTTTGTGCAATTTGGTGGACTGCCAAGAATTTAGGTAGAGAGGTGGCTCATCTCATGGTTACTTTTATTGTAAGGATTCTATTATTTACCTCTGCTAATTGAGTTTCAGAATTTTTTTGAAAAAATCAATAAGACATTTGCTGATCTTCTGTTTTGTGTTTCTATTACAAGTATAGATAATTATCACAGTAATTGTTAATATACCAGAACTATTAGCAAAAAATTTGGCCTACTGCCTACTTTTTTTGAAAAATCATTTTATTGAATTACAACATAAAAATGTCCATTCAATTCTAAATTATCTGTGGTTACTTTTGCACTTAAAAGGCAGTTAAGTAGTAGTGGTAAAGACTGCACAATCTGAAGAATATTAAACATATACTCTCTGCCCTTCACAGCAAATTTTTCAACCTCTACAAAAGTTTTATTGAACTTAATTACTGTATGTGATAAAAAATAAGATGAATGTTTAATTTTTTAATAAATTTATTACATAATCATATATATTATATATTGCATAGTCATTAATTACCCTCAAAATTCTCCCCAACACTTTGAACACAGCTTATCCTATTGTTCTTGTCAGTTTCTGAAGCAGTTCTAGAAGATCTCTTTCATGAATGTCTTCATTGGCAGGCTTGTGGCTGCTCCTATATTCTAAATTGCTACAAAATGCCTTCCTTTCAAAGAAGGTTATTTTTACTTTTAGGCAGCTGGGCATGGTGGTGCATGCCTGTAATCCAAGAACTATAGAGGCTGAGGCAGGAAGATTTCTACAAGTTTAAGCCCAGCCTTTAGCTACATAGTGAGTTTAAGGCCAGTCTAAATTACCTATTGAGGCATTGTCTTAAAAAAAGAGTAGGAGAAGAAACAGAAGACTCAGGGTTGCCAATTCAATAAATAAGGTGCACAACATAATATTTTCACTTGACAGAAATTGCTGTACATATTTTGAATTAGGACATTGCCGCATCCTAGTCCATCCACACCTTGTGACAAGGTCCATGGGTGGAGGAGAGCACTTCAAGGAATCACTTCTCCGAGAAAAGGACACTGCATGTGGGAATTGGGCGCGGGGATCTTGGAATGTTTTGTACTGATAATTGTAATTTGTGTAATTCACATATATATATATATATTTTCATGTAATACTCAATATGAAATTGAAAATAGAAACTCCAGAGGAGTTACTAGAAACCTTCTAGATAACTTTGTGAAAACTAATTGTGAAATTTTACCTTCTGTGAGTAGTATGAGAGAGTTTATACAGAGGCTTTAAATGGAAAAGCTCATGGAGGAGGATTTACAAAATTCCTGTGAGACAACTGCCCTGAGACACTGGACAGGCAGCCAGAGATGGCCAACTAGGACACATATGTTACGCCACCGGCCGCCTAAGACAGGCACAGGACCAATTGCTGTCCTGCAGCCCCATGACGGGTAAGGCCTGGTTGGGTTCATATGAAGAGTCAAGGCGCTATCCTCACAGGGCCTGCCATACTCCCATAAGTGATAAGGGAAAAAATGTAGGGAGCAGCATGATAGCTTCACAGCTGCTGCTCCATCTCTCCCTCCTGTGGGCATCCAGGTGCATCGGCTTACATTTCCCAAGCTAATTAAGTAACAAGATTAAAGTGTAACAAAGGTGAAAAAAGTTAATTAACACATATTGTTTAAGATTATCCCTGCCTGGCCTTAAGCCTGGGACGCTTCCTGCTTGGGGTTTAAGTTACTGCCAAAAGTTAGCAAATATATACTCCAGCTTCTAAAAAATAAAAGAGATTCAGATTCACTCACAGACGGGTGTGCAGTGTCTTCTGTCTCTCACTCGCCGACTCCCTGACCACCTTTGGGACCCCTGAGCCCTGCTGCAGCTGGACTCCAGCAGGACATGGAAGCAGTTCCAGAAACTCACAAGAGAAGACTTACAGAATGGCTTCAGAGAGTGGCAAGGATAATATAATAAGTAGGTTCAAAGGGGGAATATTTTGAAAGGAAAAATAGCAGTGTGTCTTTTACTGTAATATTTTACTTTTGTTTAAGTATTCATTGCATTTTTTTGGTCATATCATGTATGTCTGTCTTCTCTTTGGCAATATAAATCTATAATTCCCTGGAAAAAAGGAATAATGCTTTGTTTTATTGTACTGTCAACTACTGCCACAAAATGTGTTCAAAGCTAAATTATTATGTTGTATTTTTTATATTTTATTTAAACTAAAAATATTGAAATAAATAAGAGTAGGTGGAAACAATATAGTTCAACAAAGTTCTGATTTAGGCTTGTGATCACTTTTTATGGTCCATACAAAAGGTAAAGTCATGTGATTTTAATAATAAAATTTAATTGCTACTATATTTATGCTGTCCTAAGCACATCCTTTTGAACTTTTCTCTTGGAGAATGGGAGGTGATGTCTGTATCTTGCTATGGCAGCCTCTTCTAACTTGCAGCCTTTGCTACTCAGGAAAGTACTTTTCTGTGTCTTTGTCCTGCCTGAATGTTTCTTGTAAATAACCCATGAGATTAATGGTAAGGGGATACAAATGAGTGTAATTTCTAAACTAGGCTTGTAGCCCTCCATTTGTCTTGAGCTTCAGCGCTTTGGCAAATTAACCAAAAGTCTCAGCAACTTCTGTAACACTTGGGTATCTCCTCATGGATCAATTACTAGTATCCCATATTTAGACCATCAAGTTTTCCCTTAAATGCTTAGTTAGTTGCTTATTTCCAATGTGCTTTTGAAGAGTTGTGATTTTACAAGTTATGAAATGTTTTTTTGGTTAGAGATGCAAATGATGCTGTTTTCTAGCTTTCTGGGGTTTTTTGGGTTTTTTTTTAGCAAACCCCAAAATTTGACAGAGATTTGTGTCATAATAATATATGAATAAATTCTGGTATGGTTGCTAATCATTTGATAATATGAAATATTTTTAATTTTTAAAAGTATTTAAAATTTTAAGAATTATTTAAAATGTCTCAACTAATGAATAAAACAAAAGAGGACAGAACATAGCAGATCAGAACAGAGCAATGTAAGCAACACACCACTTCACAACAAGACAATTGGATATTAATATTAACATTAGTTGAGACATTGTATATTGCTTCAGAAACTGACAATAATTAAATAATTGTATATTGCTTCAGAAACTGACAATAATTAAATAATTGTATATTGCTTCAGAATATACAATTATTTGTATAATAATTGTATATTGCAATTGTATATAATTGTATATTGTATAATAATTGTATATTGCAATTGTATATTGCTTCAGAAACTGACAATAATTAAATAATTAAACTAAGCTAATTAGTTACTTAATTAGCTTAGTTTAATAAAATTAAGTCAAAAACATTTTATTAAAATATATTTATTAAATAGTGGCTCTTAAAAACAAATGATTAGTTTCTCATTTCCTTACTTGCTACATTTACTATTTACCATATGTCAGCCACATACCTTTTGGCTGAATACATTAGGGCTATGATGAAATTTTTACAACTAGTTTGTTTATGTTAGTGCTTCCCCAAACCTATGAGTTTATAAAGTTTATTAATATATGTATGTATGATTATACAAAAGAGAATGTAATGGATGCAATTGGTTATGCAGCTCTTGGAGAAATATTTAGTTCAAATTTTATATACATATATATGTATGTATATATATATATATATATATGAATGAAACTCCTAGAATTGTATATTGTTATAATTATGTTTTTCAGGTACTATTTTTTTTATTTTACAGAGAATAAAACAAAAGAGGACAGAACATAGCAGATCAGAACAGAGCAATGTAAGCCACACACCACTTCACAACAAGACAATTGGATATTAACAGTAGCTACCATAATGTCTCTTTTTTTTGAAATAATTGAGTTTAGCTTCACACACAATAATATCAAACATAACAAAATGGAATAAAACCATTCAAGAGAATGAAAGTATTACAAGGTATTCTGAAACAAATAACAGAAAATGAACAATGGCTACTATAATATCTCATTTTCCATAAAAAATTTGTTTATACTATCATACATATTACAATCCAGTAAGACACAATATGATAGAACCAATGGAAATAGAACAACAAAAGCATGGTAGGACTTCAAAGCAAGATGATATTAAATCAGCAATGGCTGCTATATTGTCTTGTTTCTTCAAAGTAGATGTTCATACCATCACACATAATAAGATCAAACAAAGCAGAATAAAACCATTCCAATCAATGAATGAAAACATTATAAGACTGGAAAGCAATATGAGGGAATGATGATTAACATAAAATCTTATGTACTCTTACCATTTCTTACACTAGGGAGAATATACGGTATTTATACATGTGAGTTTGATTTATTTCACTTATGAGTATGTTCTCAAGTTGCATCCATTTATTTATAAATATCTCAATGTGATCATTCTTTATAGCTGAGTAGTACTCCATTGTATAAAAATACCACAATTTTTTTATCCATTCCTCGGTTGATGGGCACTTAGGTGGTTTCCAAGATCTGGCTATTGCGAATTGTGCTGCTATAAACATGGGTACACATATTCACTGTGATAAAATGTTTTCAGTTCTTCTGGGAATATGCCTAGGAGTGGAATAGCTGAGTTAAATGGAACTTCCAATCCCAGCTTTTTGAGGAATCTCCAGACTGACCTCTACAGTGGTTGCACCAGTCTACACTCCCACCAAAGTGCAGAAGTGTTCCTTTTCCTCCACAGCCTCTCCAGCATTGTTGTTGGTAGTTTTGTTGATACTGGCCATTCTTTCTAGACTGAGATGGCATCTCAGTGGCGTTTTAATTTGCATTTCTCTAATGACTAATGATGATGAACATTTTTTCATATATTTATTTGCCATTCATATTTCTTTATCTGAGACATGTGTGTTCATCTAGGATGCCCATTTTTGGGTTGGGTCTTTGAATTTCAGGGGTCTGATTTTTTAAAATTATTTATAAATTCTAGACAGAAGTCCTTTGTCTGTGGGAAAGGTCACTAAGATTTTTTTCCCAGTTTGTGGGTTTTCTTTTCACTATGTTGGAGATTTCTTTTGAGATGCAAAAACTCTTTAATAAAATTGTGATCCCAGTTATTGATTCTGGAAAGTATTTCCTGTGTGGTTTGGTTCTTGTTCATGAATTCTCTTCCTATCCCTATGTCTTCAAGATTTTTACCTGCTTTGTTTTCCAACAGATTGTTTTTCTGTTTTAATATTTAGATCTTTGATCCATTTAGATTTTAGTTTAGTACACAGTTATAGGCATGAGTCTAGTTTTAGTTTCTGTCATATGGATAGCCAGTTTTTCCAGCACCATTTATTAAAGAGACTATCATTCTTCCAGTGCACATGTTTGGGTCCTTTATCAAAGATAAGGTGCTTCAGTGTGTTTGTAGTTGTGGTTGTATCTTCTAATCTATTCCATTGACCTTCAGATCTGTTTTTATTCCAGTACCATGTTGATTTTATTACAGTAGCTTTGTAGCATAACTTCAAGTCAGGGATTGTGATGCCTCCTGCTTTGGCTTTGTTGCTTAGAATTGCCTTTGCTATTCTAGGTCTCTTCTGGTTCCGGATGAATTTTGAGAGTGATTTCTCTATACCTATGAGGTATGTTAGTGTTATTTTGATTGGGATTGCATTGAATCTTCATAACAATTTTGAGAGAATGGCCATTTTCACAATATTTATTCTTCCTATCCATGAACAAGGGATGTCTTTCCATTTTCTGAGGTCCTCTTCAATTTCTTTTTTCAGGGTATTATAATTTCCCTGTACAACTCTTTTACATCTTTCATTAGATTAATATCTAAGTATTTCATTTTTTTGGATGCTAGTGTGAATGGTGTGACTTCTCTTATTTCTGTCTCAATGATTTTGTTGTTAGTGTATAGGAATGCTATTGATTTTTGAGTATTGACTTTGTATCCAGCTACTTTGCTGAATTTATTTATTATATCTAGGAGACTTTCAACAGAGGTTTGTGTGTCTTCTATGTAGAGTATCATGTCGTCTGCCAATAATGGTAATTTAACTTCTTCTTTTCCTATCTTTACTCCTTTTAATTCTCTCTCTTGGCTAATTGCTTTGGCTAGTATTTCCAGTACTATGTTAAATAGGAGCAGATATAAGGGACATCCTTGTCTTATGCCTGATTTTAAGGTAAAGGCTTTGAGTTTTTGGCCATTTAATATGATGCTGGCTATTGGTTTGTCGTAGATGGCCTTTATCATATTGAGGTAAAGAGCATCTATTCCAATTCTCTGTAAGGTTCTTAGCATGAATGAGTGTTGGAGCTTATCAAAAGTTTTTTCTGCATCTATACAAATGATCATGTGATTCTTGCTTTTGGCTCTATTGATATGGTGGATTACATTTATTGAACCATCCCTGCATGCCTGGGATGAATCCCACCTGGTCATGGTGGATAATCTTCTTGATGATTTGCTGCATCCTGTTTGCCAATATTTTATTGAGAATTTTTGCATCTATGTTCATTAGGGAGATTAGCCTGTAGTTCTGTTTTTTAGTTGGGTCTTTCTCAGGTTTTGGTACTAGAGTAATATTTGCATCCAGGAATGACTTAGGGAGAATTGCTTCCCTTTCGATTTCATTGAAGAGTTTGAGGAGTGTTGGCATTAAGTCTATCTTTGTATTTCTTGTAGAATTCTGCAGTGAATCCTTCTGGGCCTGGGCACTTCTTTGTTGGTAAGGACTTAATTGCATTTTCAATTTCATTAATAGAAATTGGGTTATTCAGCAGTTTTACATCTTCTTGACCCAGCTTTGGTGGTTCATATGTTCCTACGAATCTGTCTATTTCTTTTGTGTTATCGAACCTATGAGAGTAGAAGTTTTTGAAATAGGTGTTCATGATCTTCTGTATTTCCAAAGAGTCTGTAGTGATTTCTCTTTCTTCATTCTATATTGCATGAATTTGAGTCTTTTCTTTCCTTTTTTTAATAAGGTTGGCTGGGGGCTTCTCAATTTTATTTATTCTTTCAAAGAACCAACTCTTTGATTCATTGATTCTTTGAATTGTTTTCTAAGTCTCTATTACATTAATTTCTGCTCTGATCTTTATAATTTCCTCCCTTCTTTTGGCTTTGGGCTTCAAAAATTCTATTGTAAGATGCCAAAGCCGCCTCAACGAAACAGAAGATAGAATTACAGACCTCGATGATAAGATCACAGCTAGTGAACAGGAAAGGAAAGATCTTCTAAAAATAACAAGGAAGCAGGAAATAATAATTCAACAGCTGCAAGATGATGCAAAGAAAAACAACATAAGATTAATAGGGATAAATGAAATACACATGCACCAAATTCCAAAGGACCCACCTGCACAAAGCAAGTATTAATAGGAATGAAAAATCAAATAAGCTTGCTCTGCTTTTTCTAGAAGTGTGAGGTACAGTATCAGGTTTTTTTGTGTGTGTTAATTTTGTTTTCCTGATTTGGGAACTCAGTGCAGTAAATTTTCTTCTGAGGACCGCTTTCACTGCATCCCACAGGTTCAGGTAAGTTGTATTTGTATTTTCGTTTGCTTGTAGATATTGTTTAATTTCTTCTTTCATTTCCTCTGTGACCCACTGATTGCTCAAGAGTGTATTACACAATTTCCATGTGTTTGTGGCATTTTTGCAGTTTTTTTTATCATTAATTTCTAATTTCATGGCTCTATGACCGATAACATGCATGGGATAATTTCAGTTCTTTTGCATTTACTTAAATATGTTCTGTGGGTTAGTATATGGTCTATTTTAGAGAATGTCCCATGTACTGCTGAGTAGAATGTATATTCTGATGTTGTTGGATGAAACACTTGTATACGTCTATTAAGTCCATTTGTTCACAAATATGATTCAGTTCTGTTATTTGTTTGCTGATTTTCTGTTTAACTGATCTGTCCCTTTGTGTCAGTGGTGTGTTAAGGTCTCCTATTATAATTGCGTTATTGCTTATTTGATTTTTCATTCCTATTAATACTTGCTTTGTGCAGGTGGGTCCTTTGGAATTTGGTGCATGTGTATTTAAGATTGTTATCTCTTCCTGTTGAAGTTTTCATATGTTGTGACCTTCTTTATCTCTTTGGATCATTCTTGGATTGAAGTTCACAATTGTCTGCCAACAGAATAACTACCCCCACTTTTTTGTGGGGGGTGTTTCTGTTGCATAAAATATTGTTTTCCATCCTTGACTTTCAGTCTATGAGTTTCCTTTTGTGTTAGATGGGTTTCTTGTAGATAGCGTATGTTTAGCCATTGTTTTTTGATCCATTCTGCCAGTCTGTTTCTTTTAATTGGTGAATTGAGGCCATTTATATTAATGGTTATAACTGTTATATATTGGTTTATTGTTGACATGTTATCTTTCTAGTGTTGTATCTTTACCTTTTCATTCTGTTTAATTGTTTGTCTGGCTTAGTGGTTTTTTCCTATATGTGTCTAAAATGTTTTTCAGTATTCTTTGTAGGGTTGGTTTGATGATCGTGAAGTTCTTTAGCTGTTCTTTGTCATGGAAGTATCTTATTTCTCTATCCATTTTGAAGGACAGTTTTGCAGGGTACATCAGTTTGGGTTTGACGTATTTTTCCTTTAGGATCTAGAATACTTCACTCCATGCTCTTCTTTACTTCATTGTTTGTGTTCAGAAGTCTGCTGTGATTCTGATAGGTTTTCCTTTATAGGGGATCTGTCTTTTTCTCTCTAACAGCTTTTAATATTCTGTTCTTATGTTGGATTTCTTTGGATGGTTATTATTATATGTCTGGGTGTAGTTTTATTTTGGTTATGGCTATTTGGAGTTCTATATGCTTCACTAATGTGTTTGTCAGTTTCCATTCTCGTGTTTGGAAGTTTTCAGCCATTACTTCTGTTAAATAGCATCTTGATATCATTTGTGTTGTCCCCTTCTTTTTCATTTATCCCTGTTAATCTTATGTTGTTTTACTTTGCATCATCTTGCAGCTGTTGAATTATTATTTCCTGCTTCCTTGTTATTTTTAGAAGATCTTTCCTTTCCTGTTCACTAGCTGTGATCTTATCATTGAGGTCTGTAATTCTATCTTCTGTTTCATTGAGGCGGCTTTGGCATCTTACAATAGAATTTTTGATTTCCTATATATCTCTTTGAATCTGCTTCTAGTATTCTGTTTGTTTCTTATACTGTTCTTTCAGGGATTCTATCTTTTTGCTTTGTTTCTCTTATTTTTTTAGCTGTGTCTTCTTTAGATACGTTCATCATTTCATTTAGATACTTTTATCATTTCTTCTTTTACCTGGGAGATTATTTCTGATTTGAGTTCCTTTATAGCTTTCTATAGTTGCTTCTTTATTTCAGCTGATATCATTTCAGGCATTTCAGGTGTATGACTTGTATTTTCTTCTATATACATGGCTTCTAGGTTTTCTTGAGATGGGCTGGAGGTTTGAGATTGCATTTTTATCTTTTGTTTTGTCATTTTCCTATATTTCCATGTTTCCAGTGTTGTTCCAAAGCTTTCCCTGCATGTGTTGGAAATCATCTTCTGCACCCTAGGCTCCTGGGACTCATGTGGCCTTGCCTCCCCTCGAATCACGAGCCTGGCTCCCCTGGTTTAATGAGATTGCTGGGCATGGTCCTCTCAAGCCTGAGGAACCTCTGGAGCCTAGTCCATTGTCCTAGAGGGCTTTGCAGGCACCCAGCCACCAGGAGTGATGGTCCCAAACTATTCCAGGGCCAGCGTCAGCAAGCTGGAACGTACCTCTTGGGTGTGTGGGCCTGGCTCCCCTGGTTGAATGAAGGTCACTGGGTGCAGTCTAGTCAAGCTCGTGGAGCCTCTGGAGCCTAGTCCAGTATCCTAGCAGGCTGAGCGGGCCTGCAGCCCCTGGGAGCATTGGTCCCAAACTCTCTGTGGGCCAGTGCTGGCGATCCAGATCTCACCTTTCGGCGGCGCAGGCCTGGCTCACCTGGTTGAATGAAGGTTATTGAGCACGGTCCACTCAAGCCCATGTAACCTCTGGAGCCTAGTCTAGTGTCCTAGGGGGCTGGGTGGGCTCCCAGCTTCTGGGAGCGATGGTCCCAAACTCTCTCTGGGCCAGTGCTGGTGAGCTAGAACTCACCTTGTGGCAGTGTAGGCCTGGCTCCCCTGGTTGAAAAATTTCAGGTACTATTGACTAAGATATTCAAGCTCGATTTCTTCCAAACATCTTTTTAACTTTTTCTTTTCTTCTCCCTTTTCCTCTATCCCCTTCCTTCCTTCTTACCAAAACATAGGATCTATTTTCTATATGATATGTAATAGAAAATGAGATATCAAAAAATATCAAGAAATTCTTCAATCTTACAGTTATTTTCCTTATAGTATTCATTTTAGGAAAAATAAATTTTAAATTCTGTTTTTTTGGCTATTTTGTTGTGATTTGCATCTTAATTTACCAACTGGAGATAAGATTGTTGAATTCTAAACCCAGAACATCTAGATTTAGTAGGTCTAAGGTGGGGTCCAAGAACTAGCACTTTCATAAGTTGCCTGATGTTATAATTTAGACCTTGGTTTTCCCCACCAAAGCCTTATATGTTTGAAAGTTTGATTATGTGATTGTTACATTCATCAGTGTACCAGCGATGTGTTCGCAGCTGAGTGTATGTCAGGAGGTGAGGCCTGCTTAGAGGAAGTTCACTGAGTTAAAAATCTAGTAGCCTATCTGCCTCCTTAGCTCTTGCCTTGTCTCTCTGCTTCTTGACCACCATGATGTGAGCAACTTTCCTCAGTGGAAAGCCCTACCACTATGCTGTTTCTGCTTTTGGCCCGGCCAACCATAAGATGAAAGCTCGAAAAAATGTGAGACAAAATAAATCTTCCCCGCCTTTAAGTCATGGGTGTAGAGTATTGTATTCCACAATGGCTGCATTCAATATGGCTGATTCTGGCACTGCATATAGTGGAAAATTGCTTAGAAGGCAAAATACTGTGAGACACATTAAACTTCATGTGTCATGAAAATGAGCTCTGGAAAGTTTTTAATTTTAATTAGTTTGTGGATATAGTCATGATTATAATCTACCCTCTTTTATTGATTAGAAATATTAAATGAAAAACCTTTGTTTAATATTCACTCTTTAAAGATTTTCTGATTTAAAGTCTCATCTAAATGAGTTTTTTGAAAAAATGTTAAACACGTTGGATAGAGGACATATCAGATATTAAACTGGTAAGAACAGATACTACACTTGATCTTAGCCAAAAGGCTGAGAAGTGATTGTTACACTTATTGAATGCCAGTGTTTCTTGGTCTAACATCTATTTTACAAAATTTATAGTAACACTGTGGTAAATATCTTGAAGGCCTATTCGAAAACTATAAGATAAATAAATGTATATTATTTCTTAGGCATCTCATCACTTTAAAAATGTGCCTATACTTGGTACATAAATTATTGCTTTTCAGTTAATGTACAATACTGTAGCAGGAACTACAGGTTCAGCACTTTGGCAAATTAACCAGAAGTCTTAGCATTGATTAAAATATTTGATGTCTTTCATACTTCAGTTTTATTTCATGATGCTAGAAATAAGAAATTTTAACATTTGGAATTTAGGAATCTAAAAAGGCTTGAAAATGATACATTTGCAATATGTGGTGGAAGATGAATTAGTGTATTACAGAGAGGACCAAGTGATAGTTGAAAGTTGTGTGTGTCCAGAGGACAGACTTAAAAGACACAATATAAGAGAGGTACAAAGTACATGATGCCTTTAAGTACTCATACAAGTAATACAATGAAAATCAGTCTTGGAGTCTAAAGTAAAATACATCATAAAAAGTTAACCTAAGTACTGTATTTTCAGTAGAATTTATTTCTCAGATCCTGACAAATTGAGGTTTTTTACAAACAGTAAGCAAACTGATTGTGGGCCAGATTTTCCTAGTGTCTATTTGGAAATACGGTTTTATGCCAATATATTCATAACTATTTATTTTATTATTGTCCCTGGATGATTTTATGTTACAAAGGCAGAACTGAATTATTATACCAAATATTCTGTTGCCTCAAATTTTAAAATATTTCCTATTTGGACCTTTACAGAAAAAAATTTCTCTGACTCCAATAATAAATCATGCAGTATGAAATATCAGTCTCTTGATTGTTATTTGCTTGTGTATGCAAAATTAGAGAGCTTCACTGTTATTCAAGTTAATTTAGTGCTTAAAAGAAGGTCTTGCTGTTAAGATAAGGAAAGAAGGGGAAAGAAACACCAGCTATACATTGTAACAAAGATTTTTATATATTTAGTTGTATACTGAAAATATCTCTTTAGTTCAGAGACCTCAATGTGAGTCAGAAAAGATATATTGGACATTTCTTAGTAGGACAACATGACTAGATGTACTATTTATTTATTCATTCATTTATTTTGTTACCGGGAGTTGAACTCATGACCTCGCATTTGCCAAGCAGGTGCTTTTGATGCTGAGTTAAATCCCCAGCTCTTAAACTAATATGAGCTTTAAATAAAAAATTTTATAATGACTTTTTAAATCACTTGTATGTCATCATCTTGCATCTTTACTTCAGAAACACTTGAAAGTATACTCGTAACTTAGGAACTTTTAATATGTGATAAGTTTTATTGTAAAAAGATGTTTTTAAAAAATGTATCATACTTCTTAATCTGTAAAAGAAAGGTAATTTGAAGAATGGTAGTAAAATGCTGATATTTTATGGGTGATAACACTGCTAGCTGTGGCCATTCCTGCTATTGTTATTCCAGCAGAGGAACTCATTTCCTCTGCAGGTATGTGCCTGGAAAATCTCATCCCAATTCAGACAAGTATTTGTGTAATTATTCATTTTTCCATTAGGAATCACATGTTCATCATGTGCCCCCAATTAAAACCTGCAAGACTGCTGCCCAAATGATCTACAGTTACATTGGTACTGTACTCACAGTTTTATATAAAGGCACAGAGCAATTTTCTCATTTTCATTTTTCAAATTGACCTCCTGACATACCTTCTTCTGTTCCTTGCAGCTGTAAGCATTATGTTAGTAATATAGAATCATAGAAAATTCTTTCTATAATTTATATTTTCCTCCATGGCTGAATTTTTTAGAGTTATACTATATTGGAGACATTATGCTTAAATTTCGTTTGTTCATATAGTTTCTGAGAAATTAATATCAGGGTCAATGTTTGAAAAATCATTGCCTAGATGTTTTTATCATTGTCAGAACTGACCTGTAGTTAATTCCTCTATGATCTTCACTGGTAATAACTTGGGTTTATCCTTCCCTGTGAGTTTTTGCAATTTTTTTTTAACTCTACTCTGGAATAATGACCAATTTTTCTTGTTTAGTAAGCCCTTCATCTGTGAGTCTTTCATATCCAAGAATTTAAGCAACCACACATCAGACATGTTTGAAAAAAAATTCTGATTTGAGTATGCATCAACTTTTTTCCATGTCATTATAAACAAACAATATGATATAACTGCTATTTATATAAAACTTATGTTAGATATTAGAATCTAGAATTAATTTAAAGCATACAGGAGGGTGTGGATGATTAATCCCAATGCTGGGCCATTTTATAGAAAAGACATGAGTGTGTAGGGTTTTGTCCACAGGAAGACCTGAAACCAATCTCTCCAGGATATTGAAAGACAATTGTACAATTCCTGTTCCTTTTTTGGTCTATTCATATATGTGATTAATAATTTTAAATTTATTTATTTTGCTTAATATTTTTGAGGATGCAGTAGGCTATAGTTATCATATTGGTAGCATAACAAATATAGCTTCCAAACATAGACATGAATACATTCACATTTTTTGAATAACACATCCAGTTCTTCCTTTGTGTATGCAGTTAATGTATGGTGAATTTTAACTTTTTAATTAATTCATGGCAATGCAAAAGATGCATCTCAAAATATTCCCCCTGGCTTCAAATACACTTATCCAGTTGTTCTTGCAATTTTGGAAGTAGTTCTGGAAATCCTCTTTCCTGAGTGTCTTCAAAAGGTGTAATGAAAGACAGTGATGAATGCTGAGTGTCCTTGTTTTGAAAAGCAGGCTTGTAACAATATTGCAATGTGTCCTCACCCACCTTATTCATTTGACCTAGCACCATGTAGCTTATAGGTCTTCCCCAAAGTCAAAATGATCAGGAAAGGTAAATATGCTGAATCAATGCAGGACTTCAAGGCAGTCACCAGGGTGTAACTAAACATACACTCACACAGACAGACAGACAGACAGACAGACATACACATAAACACCCCAATCACAATGCAACTGAAAATTATCATTTTTTAATATTGGTAAATAAAGATCATAATTGAAATGTTCTCCTCATGGCTACCTAATTAAGTTCATTTACTCAAAAGATGTTTCTTCCCTTTGCCACTCTGAAGAGCCAAACTCTTTGTAAAATAGGTGTCCGATAAATGAATCTGTTTCAGGGATATTTCTTTCCAATCTCTGGGCAGTTTCTTCTTGCTTGAATATCTTTCTGTCTTAGTGTTAGTTTCCTCTGGCTGCTATGATGAATACAGTACACTGGGGAGTTTACAAACAACTGGCATTTGTTTCTCATACTTTTGTAAGATCACAAGTCCAAGATCAAGAACTCTAAGTTCTGAGTTTCCTGGCTTATGGGAAAGAAGGTGACTCTTCCTGGCTTCCTTTCAGGGTGAAAGGAGCTAGATAGCTCTCTGAGGTCTCATTAATAACAGCACAAAACCCATTAAACTGATTTAATCACCTTCCCAAAACACATTATATCATCATAGCATAACCATGGAGTTTAGGATTTTAGCATATGGATAATAAGGGCTACAAGAAAATTCATACCATATCCCTTAATTGCTACACTTTTATGAGTTCTGGTATCTGATTAAAATCACTGTATTCTTCACAAAAATCACATATTCTTATTTCTTTTATTTATAAATAAAGCTTCTTTATTCATAAAGTATACCTGTATGTGAAAAATAAAATATACTGAGAAGGGTGAAGGGATTTTATTGTATCTTTTATTTGTTTTTTTAAAATTAATTTTATTGGTACACTGAGATATACATCATGATAATATTAATCATATTGAATTTATACCTATATTCTAAGTTTAATTCTTCTTTTTCCCTTTTCTTCCCCTTCCTTCAATTCCTCATTCTCTCCTTTTTATAAAAACTATTTCAATTTTTCCTTTTTTCTTTTGTCTCCTTTGCACTCCCCCTCCACAAATCCCCTTTCCAGTTGAAATTTTCTTCTCATTTCATAATATCTGTTGTACATGTAAGTCATTACACTTTTGATTTCTCACACAAGAGAAATAATATTTAAGCATATGTGTCTGATTTATTTCATTTAAGAATATTGTCCCAATGTGTATCCATTTACTTAGAAATGTCTCAATTTTATCCTTCTTTTTGGCAGAATAGTACTCCACTGTGTATAAAAAAGACATCTTCTTTGTCCATTCTTCAGTTGATGGGCATTTGGACTGTTGCCAAGATTTATCTATTACAAACTATGCCACTATAAACATGAGTGTGCATATATCACTGTTGTATGATGCTTTTAATTCTGTCAGGAAGATATCAAAATGAGAATACTTGGGTCAAATGGAATCTCTAGTTTTACTTTTTTGAGAAATCTTCACACTGATTTACACAGTCATTGCACAAGTCTATATATTCACCAACAGTGGAGAACCATTCTTATATTCCCACAGCCGTGCCAGAATTTGTTATTGATTGATTTCTTGATAATGGTCATTCTTTCTGGAGTGAAATGGAATGTCTGTATTGTTTTAGATTTCATGTCTCAAATGACCAGTGATGTTGAACATTTTTTCATATATTGTCATTTCTACTTCTTTGTCTCAGAAGCCCCTGTTTATTTCAAATGCCCATTTTCAATTTGGTCTTTAAATTTGAGGGATCTGATTGTTTTAAGTTCTTTATGTATTCTAGATATTACTCCTATATCTGAGGAACAGCTTGCAATTTTTTTTCTCACTCTGTGGCTTGTCTCTTCTCTGTGTTGGTGGTTTCTTTTGCTGTGCCAAAACTTTTTAATAAGATGAGAACCTAGCTGTTGATTCTTTGTAATGTTTCCCATGCAATTGGGGTTTTGGTCATAAAGTCTCTGCCTACACATATGTTTTCAAGAGTTCAGATTTAGCGTTTCTGATTTAATAATCAGATATTTGATCCATTTGGATTTTAGGTTAGTGCGTGGTTTTATTTTTAATCTTTAGCACTCAGAAAGCCAGTTTTTCCACCACCATTTATTAAAGAGGCCATCTTTCTTCCAGTGAATGTATTTGGCAACTTGGTCAAACATAAGATGCCTGATTGTGTTTGATGTTGTTTTTACACCCTGTAGTCTGCTCCATTGATCTGTGGGTCTTTTTTTTTTCCAGTAGTATGCTGATTGTATCACAATAGCTTTGTAGTGATGCATCTTGCTTGCTTTTGTTGCTCAGAATTCCTTTTGCTATTCTAGGACTTTTATTAAATGAATTTTAGTATCATTTTCTATAATTCTATGAGGTGGGCTATTGGTATTTTTTTATCAGGATTGCATTAAATCTGTATAATAAATTTGAGAGTAAAGCCATTTTCACTATATTGAAACAATATAGAACAGTATCCAAGAAAAGGGATATCTTTTATTTTCTGATATCCTCTTCAGTATTGCTTTTCAGAGTACTGTGGTTTTCAAGGTAGTCTTTTACTTCCTTAATTAGACTGATTCCTAAGTATTTCAGTTTTTGGATGCTCTTGTGAAAGGAGTACTTTCACTAATTTCTCTCTCAGTGAGTTTGTTACTTGTGTACAGGAAGACGATTGACTTGTGAATGTTGACTTTGTATCCAGTTATGCCACTGAATTTGGTTATTAAATCTAGAATTCTTTTGGTGGAGTTTTGGGATATTCTATATAGCAGATCACATCATCTATGAATAATAATAATTTAACTTCTTCCTTTCCTATCCTTATTTTTTTTCATCTCTTGTCTAATTGCTCTGGCTAATGTATCCACAATTATTTGAATAAGAATGGAGAAAGTGTATATACTTGTCCCTGACTTTAGAGTGAACACTTTCAGTTTTTGAGCATTTAGTATAACATGTTGGCTGTCCATTTGTCATAGATTTTTTTTCTTTTTTTATTATTTAAAGAGAAACAAAAGCATGTAAAGGGTAAAGATAATGCAGAATTCCAAAAAAAAGATAAACAATAAGAAATCACTAGTTGATAAATTACATATTGTCCTCTTAGAAATAGTTGTTCAAGTTACAAAATTAAAGCATACAAAGTAGATATTCAAACAATGAAAGTGTATAAACAGCTACCCATGCATGAATCTCTACATGTATTTCTATCCTTTCTGTGTTAGAGGGGAAAAAAAAACTTAGCAAGACAAAAATAAAACATTTTCTATGAACACATGAAATCAAAAAGTCATATAAAACCACAGTACAAGGTGATCTACAATGATTACTGTGTTGTTTCTTATTATCTTCAATAGAATTGTCTATATCATCAGGCATAAATGAATATAGCAGTATAATTGAATATAGCAGTACATAACAATATTAGTAAAAATAAAACATTGTAGATAGTATAAAACTTCAAAGCAGGTAATAATCAAACCAGAGTGGATATTCTAGTGAATCTTGTCATCTTCAGTGCAGTTGCCTATACTCTCAGACTTGATAGTATCAATCATAACAGCTTTGAATAAAATCTATCAATACAAAACAGTGATCTGACAAACTGGATTTGATTACGATAAGTCATGGTAAAACAGTGTAGGTTTTACAGAGCTTTCGATTAAGTTAATAGGAAATTAAGGATGATTATTGTACTATATCCTGTTATTTTTGGGATTACTGTCTGTGCACTCAAATCTAGCACAGGTAGAATGCCTGGAACAGAATATAATACATGTAAGCAGAATAGTGTGAGTAATGTGGGTTTTAAATTCTAGTGCACTATTAACAATATAGTGTATCAAGGCCATCTATGTTAGAGATTCTAGCCATCCTTCTCTGCCTCATTTCTGCTATGCTATTTTTTGCCTATGTTTGTCTACATTTCCTGTTGGGGGGGTTTCATTCCCAGCACTGGCCATGGATTTGCTGGCTCCACTCTCTGTTGGGCTCACCAATCCCTGACTTCAGCACAGCTGTGGCTCCTGTGAGTGGCGGCAGGAATGAGTTTTGACAGCTCTGCCGGCTGGCGCGGATTCAAGCTGGCACAAATTCTGGCTGGCACAAACTTGGTGGGTCACAGCGAAAATGCTGTGTCTCGTACCTTTTAGCTGTTTCAGTTGTAGTCCTGAAGTATTTGATGAGCTTTTTTATGTTTTAATTTCTTCCCATGTCAAGAGGATCCATCTCCCTCTGTCTGGATCTCTCCAGGATATTTTATTCTGGCATATGAGTTGTTTCTCCCGGGAGGCTTTGTATTTTGTTGCTCACTGATCAGCCATCTTTAGCTCCTCTCATAGATTGTTTTTATCCACATTGAAATGAAGACTACCTATTCTGATTTTTTTGTAGGATTGTTTTTAATCATATCTGGTGTGGACTTTTTCAAATACTTTTTCTGTGCCTTTTGAGATGATCTTGTGGTTTGTCCTTCAATCTGTTAATACAGTGTATTCATCCCTGAGATGAATTTTACTTGGTCTTGATGTACAGTCTCCTTGATGATCTGCTGCATTCTCTTTGCTAGTATTTTATTGAGATTTTTTGCATTTATATTCATTAGAGAGATTGGCCTGTCATTCTCTTTTTTGGTTGGATCCTTTCTGGTTTGGTGCCAGGATAATGCTCACTTTCAGGAATGAGTTTGGGAGTATTTCTTCACTTTCAATTTTAGTAAAGATTGTGAAGAATAATGACTTTATATCTTCCCTGAATTTCTTTCAGAATTTATTAGTGGATCCATTATGACCTGGGCTTTTCTTTTTTGGTAGTTTTCTAATTTAGCATCTTCAATTTCATTAACTAATATTGAGTTATTTAGAAACCTTCTGTCTTCTTGATTCAGCTTTTGTTACTCGTATGTATAAAGAGATCTGTACATTTCTTCTGAGTTTTCCATCATATTAGAATACAGGTTCTTTAAGTAGGTAGAACTTTTAATCTCTTGCATTTCTGAATGAATCTGTTTCATGCATTCCATGTTTTCCTATGTTGGGCATTTGGATTTCCCATCATTTTCTTAAACTTTTCTATTTTTTGAATCTATATCTTCTCTAAATTTATTGATAATGGCCCTTTATTATGGTCATCATATCTGAAGTTATCTGAGAAATTATTTCTGATTTGATTTTTTTTTCTAGAGCCTCATTTATTTGATTTGTTGTCATTTATTTGCTGTTATCAATTCAGGGAGTCCAAGGGGATGTCTTTCAATTTGTTACACTTTATTGTCCTTTGGGTTTGCATTTGGCAAGCTGGAAATCTGGGATTTTACCTTGTTTCTGTGTCTTCTTGTGTTTGATTTTTTTAAAAAAATTAATTCTTGCATTCATATTGTAAATTATTTATTGTTGTTATCATTATTGCTTTTGTTGAGGACGTTTAGGAAATGACTACTTAGAGATTTCATCAAGGTGTAGCTGGCTTTTAAGTTTTGAGTCTGTTGTGAGATCTTACCTCTTTAATTCATTAGAGATGAGAAATTGCTGCTATTTGACCTAGACTCTGGTTCCCTGGTACTGGCCTATAGTATTGTTTGTAATCCTCAGACAATCTTAGTGTTGGCCTAAACAAAAGAACAACTCACTAGAACACTTATGTCACCTAGACTAAAGTATTACCATCAATGATAATAATAATAGCATCAAACATACCCTACTAGAAAATGTTATTCTGTGATATGTGCTAATTTGCCATGTATGAATAGGACTTGTAATTATATAATGAAAATTAAAATAAACCAGAAAGTTTTGTACAGTAAATATCCTCTCAATATGGTGATTTTACCATCATGAGAGAATATTTAAATGGGGCTAATGGAAAAAAGAGGAATAAAAGAAGAAGAGATTAGAAACAAGACTGGAGAAAAAAGGAAAATTACACAGCCTTGGGGAAACTGGTGAACCAACACAAGAGGGGAAAAAGGGAAGAACCAGAAACAATAACAGAACAAAGCGTGCAAACAACCCCCCCGAAATATTGTTTTCACTTGTTTAAAAACAAAAACAATGAAGAAAAAGAGAAAAATATATAAAACAATAAAAATATTAAAAATCAAAGAAAGGAAGAAAAGCGGATTTTAAAAAAGCACTCTAGGGCATATCTGTGGTATCTCTGGTTGACAGAGAGGGTGTACAGAGCCCAGATCTGTGCTGATAGATTTCAGGAAGCCAGCAGTAGAATTATGGTGATGGTAATATTCCCAGCAAACCTGGGTCTTTAGCTCTGCTAGTATTCAGGCTGCTTCTGGTTTCTGCCTCTAAGACTGTAACCCACGGTTTTTAGACTCCAATACTTTGAATGACTCCTGATGACTTAAATGTTGCCATCTGTTGGCTTCAACTGAACTCCCTGACATCTGTTGGCTTGAACTTGGTTGTGATTCATGCCGACACTGGGAGCCACTAAATAGAGCCATTATGGAGCTGCTGAGTTCTGACTTCTTATTGGTTCTTTTGCAAAATGGGTACTGGCCAGTCACCCTTTCCTGGTGGCCATCTGAACTTGACTCTGCACTCTGCAGCATCCACTGCTTAATTCCACTGGTGGGTTCCTCCATGGAGACCTGTGGGAATGTCATTATTCACCATGCTTCTGCAGATTCAAGCCACTCTTCCCATGTTGTCACACAAGGATCAGTGAAAAATACTGCTTGCCACCTCCTTGCTCCACATTATAGCTCCTCTCTTTCCTCTCTGTGGGTGATAATTCTTTCTTCACATCCATGCTTGTTCTTGGAAATCCACTTCTTTCCTCTTATTCTTGCTCATAGTGCTATGTTCCAGAATCTGGATTCCAAATATCAGAAAGGCTATTTCTCTGCTGCTCACCACATCTTTCCAGAAGTCCTCACAGTGTCTTTTCATAAGTTTGAGAAGAGTTGCTCTATTAAAAATACTGAGCCTACAATTCATATCAAGTGTTATCATAGTGTCAGAATGTACTGCCACAGAAGAACAGAGTCTTCCCAACTCCCATTTCTAGAGGGAGGCAGAGCCAGAGCTTGGAGAGTTTAGAATGTTATATAGACAGAATCCAAACAGCAGCAGTGTACTTTCCAGAATTCGAAAAAAGAATCCTAACACTTATATGGAACTAGAAGAGACACAGAATACTAAAAGCAATTTTTGGCAATAAAAGTAAAGCTGGAAACCTTAAACTGCCAGACTTCAAACTGTAATACAAAATAATAATGGTAAAAATGGCATGGTAATAGACAAAAACAGGTATATAGATCATTAAGACAGAATACAGGATACAAAAATCTAGACACATTCAATTGTTTGATTTTTTACAGAGGAAACAAAAGTATACATTGGAAAAAAGATATTCAACAAGTGGTGTCAGGAAAATGTATTACCAGTTTGCAAAAGATTGAAACTGGACCCACATCTCTCACTGTGTGTTAAATCAAAAGTAGTATGCACCATCAATCTAAACAATAAAACAGAAACATTAAACTTTATGGAAGATAAAATAGGTAAAACACTTGAAGACATGGGTGTAAGACAGGATTTTCTAAACAGAACCTTAATTGCATGAGAAATAGCCATCAACAAATGGGATTATATAAGCCTAAAAGCTGTACAGAAAAAGAGACAATAAATACAGTGAAGTGACAACCTATAGAGTGGGAAAAAAACTGCCAGCTACTCTTCAGATAGGGGATTAATATGTAGAATATACAACAAATTCAAAAAATTCAACCAGAATTAGAGATCCAGTCAAAAAATGGGTAAGTGAAATGGACTGACACTTTAAAGAGGAAGAAATACAAATACCAACAAATGTATGAAAAAACGTTCAGTATCAGTATTGAAACAGCACTAAGATTCCATCTTATGCCAGAAAGAATAGCAATCATCAAGAAATAAAAAAATAACCAATTCTTGTGAGGCAGAGGTAAAAAAGGAGCCTTCCTTCATTGTTGGTGGGAATGTAAACTACAGCCATTATGAAAATCAGTATGGAGATTTCTCAGAGAATTAAATTGGATATTCCATGTGACCTAGCTTCTGCCTTCCAGGTATCTTCCTGTAAGAATTTAAAACATCATATTACAGTGATACATGTATACCAATGTTTAAAGCAGTGCAACTCATGATAACTAAATCCTGTATATCCATCAACAGATGGTTCAATAAAGAAATTGTTTTATCTACATAAAATGGAATGGCTATAAAGAACAACATATTTGAGACATATGTAGAAAAATGGATGTATCTAGAAAATGTAATGTTGAGTGAAATATATCTTGATACACAGACCTAAATATATGCTATCTGTAATCTGAGTAAGGCAAAGCACAAACTAAGAGAAAACTAAGGAAGTAGATTGAGACAAGGGCATAGGTTTCTTGCATATGGGAAAGTCTCCAGGGGTTGATAAGAGGGGCAGGGAATGGGGAAATGGGTAGAGTGAGGATATGCCAGGTACAAGGTCCTAATAGAGGTATGACTGTGGACATGTGATAAACATGAACTAAGATTAACATCAACTAGAGTGAAAAAGGACCAAAGCAAACTGTAAGAGGTGCAAGAGAATAAGGAAGGAGGGAAGGAAGGAGGGAAGGGGATGAAAAAAAGCTGAAGAGCCGTTGTACATACATGTATCAAGTCCACAGTTAGATTGTAGAATGCACATACTGCAAACATGTACTAATAAAATTTAAAAGGGTGACATAATAAATATTATTGTATCTTAAATCCACAAGGAAGGCATTAACAAGTTTTAAGACATAGATTTGAGGGTCACAATGCAATCCATTTTCATTTTCAAAAGACAATTTTAAGTACATACAAATAATAAAATGTGTCAAGAAAGTAGAAGTGAAAAATAGGCTAATTATTGTAGGAATGATACACAAATTTAGCTTTAAGTGAAACATTAAAATTGTGTGGGATGGACAAGTTGAGCTGCATATCAGAACTAAAATCCAACACTTCAGTGAACAAAGGGTATGAAATTACATCACTGTCAACAGTTGCTTGAAGCTTTACATATTAAATACATCGTACATATAGAGAAATTTCCAAATTTTTCCTCATTACTGCTTGTATGTATCTGAATGGATATGTCTACACACTTTTGTTCTTGATATCCCTAGGATATTGTGATATTAAACATACATACAAGGAACAAAGATGAGAATGCTTTTGCATTAAGAAACAATGATGTTGACAAATTAATATCCTGCCTCTTCAAAATTATCTTAACTCTTGCCCTTTGGTTTGAAGTGCATTAAATTCTTTATTTCATAAGTGGCAACTGGTGACATAAACATCGACATGACTTACAGCTGCAAATAACCTGAAGTGGGTTAGGTACTGTATTAGGTGTTCCACATATTTTAATCCTAACTCTTAGTAAGGCCATGTAAGACCTATCTATTTTATAAAATGTACAGCCCAATATGAACAGAGAAGTTAAATGCTCTGCCAAAGTTGTCCAACCAGTAAACCAAAAGGCCAGAGGCCAAACCTTGCCCACTCTTGCTGACTGACAATTATATTCCTAGTGCCATGCAAAGCCATTGGAAAGTCTGGCAAAACTGAACACTCAACAAATATGGGATGCCTGCATGAGTACATCTTTTCTTTTATATTTACTGTTAATAATTTGTATTTCTTTTCTCAAAAAAACACTGCAGAGAAATTTCAAAATAAAATGCTTTCAGTGCATAGCTAGGTTAAACTCTGTAAAAACCAGTGACTGTATTAAGGTTAAAAAGTGGCAGGAAATCACGTTAGACAAAGAGTGCCACTGTCAGAAGGTGAAGAATTAATTACTTCTTTAACATTTCACAGGCTGTTTATAACCTAGCATATCTGTAATGTTTAATTATCTCTGTTTTGAATGGATAATGGTGCGGCGCCCTTTTCTGTCCATGCCGCGTCCTAGTCCATCCACGCCTTGTGACAAGGTCCATGGGTGGAGGAGAGCGCTTCAAGGAATCGCTTCTCCAGAAAAAGGACACCGCATGTGGGAATTGGGCGTGGGGATCTTGGAATGTTTTGTACTGATAATTGTAATTTGTGTAATTCACATATATATATTTTCATGTAATACTCAATATGAAATCGAAAATAGAAACTCCAGAGGAGTTACTAGAAACCCTCTAGATAACCCCTTTGTGAAAACTAATTGTGAAATTCTACCTTCTGTGAGTAGTATGAGAGAGTTTATACAAAAGCTTTAAATGAAAGAGCTCATGGGGGAGGATTTACAAAATTCCTGTGAGACAACTGCCCTGAGACACTGGACAGGCAGCCAGAGACGGGCAACTAGGACACATATGTTAATGCCACCGGCCACCTAAGACAGGCACAGGACCAATTGCTGTCCTGCAGGCCCATGACGGCTAAGGCCTGGCTGGGTTCATATGAAAAGTCCTTGACCCAAGACAGGCGCTGTCCTACAGGCAGCCAGAGACGGGCAACTAGGACACATATGTTACGCCACCGGCCGCCTAAGACAGACACAGGACCAATTGCTGTCCTGCAGGCCCATGATGGGTAAGGCCTGGTTGGATTCATATGAAGAGTCCTTGACCCAAGACAGGCACTATCCTCACAGGGCCTGCCATACTCCCATAAGTGATAAGGGAAAAAATGTAGGGAGCAGCATGATAGCTTCACAGCTGCTGCTCCATCTCTCCCTCCTGTGGGCATCCAGGTGCGTTGGCTTACATTTTCCAAGCTAATTAAGTAACAAGATTAAAGTGTTACAAAGGTGAAAAAAGTTAGCAAATATATACTCCAGCTTCTAAAAATAAAATAGATTCAGATTCACTCACAGACGGGTGTGCAGTGTCTTCTGTCTCTCACTCACCGACTCCCTGACCACCTTTGGGACCCCTGAACCCTGCCGCAGCTGGACTCCAGCATAATGGAGGTACTTTTATGGTAAAATTACAAAACACGTAATTGTTTCCATCTTCATTTTTCTTTTATAATTTGGATCTAGGAAAGAAAAGACACACCTTAGTATTATCTACCAGGATGTTAAAATATGTTAAGTGAAACTGAACTAAACTAGCATAGAATAAATTTAAACTGAAAGCCTTTTAGATCTATGAGATGAAGCTTTGTTTTTGTTCATTTCTCCTATTTATTCATATTCTTTTCTTCTTCATGTGCCACTTCTAGAAATATTTAGTGCTCTTTTTATCCACATGTAAAGAATCTCTAAAAACTCATCAGAATATTTATGATATCATTGTTTAAAAGAAAGGATCAGTCGTATCATTTTAGATTTGATTGTTTAACCTGTGCCACAATTTGTTTACATTGTACCAATGAATATTGTTAGAGAGACCATGAATTGGAAATCAAAATGACAGATGAACTGTTTTTTATGGAGGTTATGGACCATAATTCTTCTACAAAACATTGTACTTTTAGGAAAAATTATAGAGTGATATAATATGATCAGTGACCAACTATGTTACATCTCATGGTTTTCTTTTTCTTCTTTTTTTTCCCCCAGAAATACCACAGATGGCTGGTATCTGTATGCTGATAGTTCAATTGGGAAATTTGGTGACATTACTGACCTCCTCACTCCTGTCATTTCACTCACGGGACCAAAATGTACCTTGGTCTTCTGGACTTACATGAATGGTGCCACAGTTGGTTCACTCCAGGTAATTTCTGATTTTTCTACTTAAAAATGCAAACTACATAATTTAGTGTCATTAAAGTATAGTTTCTTAGAAAATGAAAATGGAAAATTGCTATCACTCCACTCAATTTCATGATATAATTGAGAGAAAGCTTTAGTAAAATTTCACATTAGTGGCATATAGGTAGTTTCTATTCTTATTTAATTTTGCCTTTATGTCCAGTTTGATGTTGTAACTTCTGTGTAATACTATTTTACACTTGGAACTTACCATTTAAGTTTCAGAATCAATGTGCTGAAAGGAACTCCATCTAATGAATATATGCACTTTGATGATATTTGCATGTATTTTCTTATCTTTGCTGCTGCTACTACTATATTCACCAGCAGTCTTTTTCAGATTCTTTATTGAAGAAAAAAGTCATAAACTGTTTTAAGCTCACAAAGCACTACATGAATAGTGAAGAAAATGCCAAACAATATACCCTGTACTCAGGGTATTTTTAAACAATCATCTCAGTAATGTCTCTTACTGCAAAAAATATCATACATTGCATCAGGGTGTTTTACTGCAGTTCCTTTCAAATGAATAACTGTTTACTGTTCCTTAGACTTCTATCATCTTGATATTTTAAAAACTTACCACTGTATTTTGTAAAATGTCCCTCAAGACACATGTGCTCAATACATTTTTATACTGATATCACCAATATTATGTTCTTTTCTGTTACATCCAGGACATATCAGTTCTATTATTTGTTTCCTTTATCAATAAACATTTATTAAAGAGATAGTTAAGATAGATTAAAAATCCTATCTTAATATGATATTAGTTACCAGTTTTGAGCATCATTATTGTCTTTGCCTGAATTAAATTACTGTGATGATTGCTTAATTGTGATTTTCTAACCTTTTAAAAATATATGTTTATGTTATATTTTTGACATCACTTTTTAAAAATTTTTTATTAAATTTTGGTACATTTTAGATATACATAATGATCACATTCTTCAGAGGAATTTGTACCTGTACATGATATATCTTGATTCTTCCTTTATCCACAATCCTCTCCCCTCCCTACAAGCCCTCTTCCCTTCCTTATTTACAGAAGCTTTGTTTCCATTTTCTTCCTTCTATTCTTTTGGCCTTTTCCTTTCTTCCTTTTTCCCTCCCCCATCCATTGTTTCCCGTCTCATTTGAATATTTTCTTCCTATTTCCCAGTATCTATTATGCATTTTAGTCCTTATTTAACTTTTCAGTGTTTCACACCAGAGAAACAATATGATATTTAAACATGTGTGTCCAGTTTCTTTCACTTAAGAGTGTGGACTCTTTCTCACAGCAGAGAAATGATGTGATATTTACACACGTGTGCTCAGTTTATTTCCCTTAAGAATATGGTCTCAAGGTACATCCATTTATCTAGAAGTATCTCAAGCTTATCTTTCTTTATGGCTGAGTAGTACTCTATTGTACTAAAAATTTGTTTTTATTCATTCCTCTGTTGACTGGCATTTGGGTTGTTTCCAGGATTTAGTCATTCTATCTTCTTTTGCAGTTTCTATTTTAAAGAAAACCATTCTAATCTCTATATTCACTTGTTTACTTTTTATATTATATTGGAATGGATCCCTGCATTCCTATTTTATTCAGTGTTTTATAATCTATTATTACTTAGTCTCAAATCTCCTCAAATTTGTTCACAAGAATCCTTCTGAACTGATTTCTATGTGTCATTCTTTAGGCATTTTTTTCCTTTCTGGCTAAATTCTTAGCTCATTTTTAACCTGACTTACCTCTGAAATTAACTAATTCTTGTTAATGTCTTGTTTATTTTTGATGCCCTAGATAGACAAGAAAAGCAGAGAGAGGTTCTAAAATATTAACTTAGACTCTATATCCTGTCTTCCTCTACTACAGGGGTAGAAAACAGTACATGTTATAAATGTACAGAGACATGTTGCTTACACAGAGGAAGCCTACTCAATGTAACATCTCTATTAATATTGTTTCATAGCATATGTGTTGTTTTTCAGGTAGCTATATAAATCCACAAATTCCAAAATTCTTTTCTAAGAATGGTTTAGACCAGCTATATCTACTAGAGGCAAGCCGTAAAGATTTTCTCTCAAACTCTGTTTTTTTGTTTTGCAAAGTAGTCTGTGTTTAGCAGATTTGTGGCAGGATTATAATTTTGTCACCTACCTTCTTTTTCCCATTAAAGAGAGGGAAGAGGACTGGAGGCTAGATGTTTACCCAATAATTTCTCTACAGCTTTATTACAATTTTATTATTGATCATTTCCCCCTCCCATTTTATTATCATTCTGTTCTACAATTTTAGTGGAAACTATGAAATATTACTTTTTTTCTAAACAAATTTTAGGTAAACATATTTCAAAAATGCTGTTAGTAATGTTTTTTAAAAAAGAGACTAGATATCAATTTTGGAAGAACTTTGTTCTTTATGTTATTTCTTACCAAGATTAGTTTGAAAGTATATTTGTGTATATTGTCTCTTGGATGTATATTATAATAATTTTTTGTTCTGCTTTGAGTGTTCAAAAGTAGTTTTAGGCAAAATAAGCAACATAGTGCACTACTGGTTTATATTAGTAAAATGAGGGAGATTTATCTACTGTAATTTGAGGTTGACAATATTCTAAAATATACTGTATTTTTTTGAGCATTAGCAGAGAAAGATTCAAAAATAAAAATAAAATTTTGTAAGCAACTAATCATTTAATAATTAAAATGTTAATATGTATAATCTTTATTTCAGTGCATGGTTTAATTAAATAGCATTAAAATTATTAATATGTTTATTGAAAACACTTGTCAGTTTGTGCTAATATGATATTCATACAAAGATGTTCTTTTTCTTGTACATTCTTTCAGTATTCTTTAAATGTTTTATCTTGTTTGTAGAAAATTATATTTTCTTGACCTTGGTAGTGTACTGATTGCTTGAATTTTATAGACTAAGAATTTCATAATATTGTTCTAACAGTGTATTGCTCAGAAACTCTAGTCATATAAAATCCCAAAATTTTAATTTTAAAAATGTAATGACATTATTAGAAGCTTTTAACCAAGCATATTTTAAGAAGCCTTTGATTTTATAAAGTATACTTTTTGAAATGCAATGTTGTGAAGTAAATAAGCTATCCTTGAAAATTATTTCAACATATGAAACTATTCTGCTCTTCCTTAGAGTCATCCTCTTGATGACTTACTTTGTGTCAGTCTAAAAGAATAGCTATGATAATTTATTCAGTGAGACTATTACAAATTTTCCTGTAAAGTGTCAGTATAGTACTTTGTCTAGAAGCTTTTTATCATGGTAATAAATATTTGGAGTAATCAATTTATAAAGAGAAATGATTTACTTTTCCTCAGATTTTGCTGGTTCATGATGGTTTGGTCGCAGTGGTTTTTGACCTAAGATGAGGTAACACATTATGACAGAAAGGTTGCCCAGAACAAAACTTCTCTCCTCACAGGTGGGAGGTAAAGCTATATAGAGAGGATGGGAATAGGTTTCCTAATCCTCTTGAAGATCATGAACCCAATGACTAAAAGACTTCCATTAAACCCCACCTTTTAAAGGTTTCACTGCCTCCCAATGGAGCCACTCTTGATTCTAAGTCTTTAACAAATGGAACTTCAAGGGCTACTTCAAAGTGCCCAAATTATATAGAAAACTGGTGAGGATTTGTTGGTATTTTTTTAATGCATAAATAAGAAAACCATTTTTATTGACATATTTAACCAGAATAAGATACAACTAAAATTAAAATGGTTACAATAAACTGATAATAAATTTTATTCTTTTTTTGTTTTTAAGAGAATAAAAATAAAGAGGACAGATCTAAGCAGATCAGAACAATGTGAACAACACAGCACTTCACAACAAGACAATTGGATATTAACAGTAGCTATCATAATGTCTCTTTCTTTGAAATAGTTGAGCTTAGCTTTACACACAGTAATGTCAAACATAACAAAATAGAATAAAACCATTCAAGAGAATGAAAGTATTGTAAGGCACTCTGAACCAAATAACCGAAGATGAACAATGGCTACTATATTATCTCATTTTCCATAAAAATTTTGTTTTTACTATCATACATATTAAAATCCAGTAAGACACAATGTGATAGAACCAATGGTAATAGAAAAACAAAAGCATGGTAGGACTTCAGAGCAAGATGATATTAAATCAACAATGGCTGCCATATTATCTTGCCTTCAAAGTAAATATTCATATGATCACATATATTAAGATCAAACAAAACAGAATAAAACCATTCCAACTAATGAAAGAAAATATAAGACTTCAAAGCAGTATAATGGTGAACCATGATTTCCATAAAATCTTCTGTACTCTTACCATTTCTTACACTACACTAGGGAGACTATAGGGTATTTATACATGGGAGTTTGATTTATTTCACTTATGAGCATAGATTCATGTTGCACCCATTTATTTATAAATATCTCAAAGTGATCATACTTTATAGCTGAGTAGTACTCCATTGTATAAAAGTACAACCATTTTTTATCCATTCCTCAGTTGATGGGCACTTAGGTTTTTTCCAAGATATGGCTATTACAAATTGTGCTGCTATAAACATGGGTGTGCATATATCACTGTGCTAAGATGTTTTCAGTTCTTCTGGGAATATGCCTAGGAGTGGAATAGTGGGTCAAATGGGACCTCCAATTCCAGCTCTTTGAGGAATCTCCAGACTGACCTCCACAGTGGTTGCACCAGTCTACACTCCCATCAACAGTGCAGAAGAGTTGCTTTTCCCCCACAGCCTCTCCAGCATTTGTTGTTGGTAGTTTTGTTGATCTTGGCCATTCTTTCTGGAGTGAGATGGTATCTCAGTGTGGATTCAATTTGCGTTTCTCTAAGGACCAATGATGATGAACATTTTTTTCATATATTTATTTGCCATTCATGTTTCTTTGTCTGAGAACTGTGTGTTCATCTCGGATGCCCATTTTTGGCTTGGGTCTTTGAATTTCAGGGGTCTGATTTTTTAAAATTCTTTATAAATTCTAGACAGAAGTCATTTGTCTGAGGGACAGTTCACTAAGATTTTTTTCCCAGTTTGTGGGTTTCTTTTCACTATGTTGGAGATTTCTTTTGAGATGCAAAAACTCTTTAATAAAATGTGATCCCAGTTATTGATTCTGGAAAGTATTTCCCGTGCAGTTTGGTTCTTGTTCATGAATTCTCTTCCTACCTGTATGTCTTCAAGATTTTTACCTGCTTTGTTTTCCAACAGATTTAGTGTTTCTGTTTTAATATTTAGATCTTTGATGCATTTGGATTTTAGTTTAGTACACGGTGATAGGCATGTGTCTAGTTTTAGTCTTCAGCATATGGATAGCCAGTTTTTCTAGCATCGTTTATTAAAGAGACTGTTATTCTTCCAGTGAACATGCTTGGCCCCTTTATCAAAGATAAGGTGATTGAGTGTGTTCGTAGTTCTGTCTCCTAGACTATTCCTTGATCTTCAGGTCTGTTTTTATTCTAGTACCATGTTGATTTTATTACAGTAGCTTTGTAGTATAACTTCAAGTCAGGCATTGTGATGCCTCCTGCCTTGGCTTTGCTGCTTAGAATTGCCTTTGCTATTCTAGGTCTCTTCTGGTTCCAGGTGAGTTTTAGGAGTGATTTCTCTAGATCTATGAGGTTTGTTAGTGTTATTTTGATTGGGATTGCATTGAATGTGTATAACAATTTTGGGAGAAAGGCCATTTTCACAATATTTATTTATGCTATGCATGAACAAGGGATGTCTTTCCATTTTCTGAGGTCCTCTTTGATTTCTTTTTTCAGGGTCTTATAATTTTCCCTGTACAACTCTTTTACATCTTTTGTTAGATTAATTCCTAAGTATTTCATTTTTTTGGATGCTAGTGTCAAGGATGTGGCTTCTCTTATTTCTCTCTTGGTTATTTTGTTGTTAGTGTATAGGAATGCTATTAGTTTTTGAGTATTGACTTTGAATCCACCTACATAGCTGAATTTATTTATTATATCTAGGAGACTTTCAACGGAGTTTTGGGGGTCTTCTATGTAGAGCATCATGTCATCTGCAAATAATGATAATTTAGCTTCTTGTTTTCCTATCTTTACTCATTTTATTTCTCTCTCTTGGCTAATTGCTCTGGCTAGTATTTCTAGTACTATATTGGATAGGAGCAGTGTTAAGGGACATCCTTGTCTTGTGCCAGATTTCAAGGTAAAGGCTTTCAGTTTTTGGTCATTTAATATGACGCTGGCTGTTGTTGTTTGTCGTAGGTGACCTTTATCATATTGAGGTAAAGAGCATCTATTCCAATTCTCTGTAAGGTTCTAATTATGAATCGGTTTTGGATCTTATCAAAAGCTTTTTCTGCATCTATAGAAATGTTCATGTAATTCTTGCTTTTGGCTCTATTGATATGGTGGATTGCATTTATTCATTTACATATGTTGGAACATCCCTGCATGCCTGGGATGAATCCCACTTGGTCATGGTGTATAATCTTCTTGATGATTTGCTGCATCCTGTTTGCCAATATTTTACTGAGAATTTTTGCATCTATGTTCATTAGGGAGATTGGCCTGTAGTTCTCTTTTTTAGTTGGATTTTTCTCAGGTTTTGGTCCTAGAGTGCTATTTGCTTCCAGGAATGACTTAGGGAGAATTGCTTTCCTTTCGATTTCATTGAAGAGTTTGAGGAGTGTCAGCATTAAGTCTTCTTTGTATTTCTTGTAGAATTCTGCAGTGAACCCGTCTGGGCCTGGGCTCTTTGTTGGTAGGGACTTGATTACATTTTCAATTTCATTCATAGAAATTGGGTCATTCAGCAGTTTTACATCTTCTTGATCCAGCTTTGGTGGTTTGTATGTTTCTAGGAATCTGTCCATTTCTTCTGTGTTATCGAATCTATGAGAGTAGAGTTTTTTGAAGTAGTTGTTAATGATCTTCTTTATTTCCACAGGGTCGGTAGTGATTTCTCCTTTTTCATTCTGTATTGCATGAATTTGAGTCTTTTCTTTCCTTTTTAAAATTAGGTTGGTTAGGGGCTTGTCAATTTTATTCTTACAAGAACCAACTCTTTGATTCATTGATTCTTTGAATTGTTTTCTAAGTCTCTATTACATTAATTTCTGCTCTGATCTTTTTAATTTCCTCCCTTCTTTTGGCTTTGGCCTTGGCTTGCTCTTTTTCTAGATGTTTGAGGTGTAATATCAGGATGCTTATTTGTGTTCATTCAGTTTTCCTAATGTGGGAGCTCAGTGCAATAAATTTTCCTCAGAGGACCACTTTCATTGCATCCCACAGGTTCAGGTAAATTGTATTTGTATTTTTGTTTGCTTGTAGTTATTGTTTAACTTCTTCTTTAATTTCCTCTGTGACCCACTGATTCCTCAAGAGTGTACTACACAATTTCCATGTGTTTGTGGCGTTTTTGCAGTTACTTTTATCATTAATTTCCAGTTTCATGGCGCTATGATCTGATAACATGCATGGGATAATTACAATACTTTTGCATTTCCTTAAATCTGTTTTGTGGGTTAATATATGGTCTATTTTAGAGAATTGTCCCATGTACTGCTGAGAAGAATGTATATTCTGATGTTGTTGGATGGAACACTTGTATACGTCTGTTAAGCTCATTTGTTCACAGGTGTGATTCAGTTCTGTTATTTCTTTGCTGATTTTCTGTATAGTTGATCTATCCATTTGTGTCAATGGTGTGTTAAGATCTCCTGTTATAATTGTGTTATTGCGTATTTGATTTTTCATTTCTGTTAATGCTTGCTTTGTGTAGTTGGGTGCTCTATAATTTGGTGCATATATATTTAAGATTGTTATCTCTTTGTCTTGCAGTTTTCCCCTTACTAGTATATAGTGACCTTCTTTATCTCTTCGGACCATTCTTGGTTTGAAGTTCACAATTGTCTGCAAACAGAATAGCTACCCCCACGGTTTTTTGAGTTCCTGTTGCATCGAGTATTGTTTTCCGTCCTTTGACTTTCAGTCTATGAGGCTCCTTTTGGGTTAGATGGCTTTCTTGTAGATAGCATATGGTTTGACGTTGTTTCTTGATCCATTCTGCCAGTCCGTTACTTTTAATTGGTGAATTGAGGCCATTTACATTAATGCTTATTAATGTCATATATTGGTTTATTATTGACCTGTTATCTTTCAATTGTTGTATCTTAACTTTCCATTCTGTTTAATTGTCAGTCTTTCTTAGTGGTTTTTTCCTATGTTTATCTAGAATGTATTTCAGTATTCTTTGTAGGTTTGTCTTGGTGCTCATGAAGTTCTTCAGCTGTTCTTTGTCATGGAAGTATCTTATTTCTCCATCCATTTTGAAGGACAGTTTTGCAGAGTACATCAGTCTGGGTTGGAAGTCGTTTTAAGGATCTGAAAAACTTCACTCCATGCTCTACTCAACTTCATTGTTTGTGTGGAAAAGTCTGCTGAGAATCTGATGGGCTTTTCCTTTTTCCATATTTTCTCTTTAACAGCTTTTTTTTGTTTTTAGTTTTTTTATTTAAAGAGAAATAAAAGCATGTAAAGGGTAGAGATAATACAGAATTTCAAAAAAAAAGATAAACAATACGAAATCACTAGATAAATTACATATTGTCCTCTTAGAAATAGTTGTTCAAGTTACAAAATTAAAGCATAAAAATTAGATATTCAAACATTGAGAGTGTAAATAGCTATGCATGCCTGAGTCTCAAATGTATTTCTATCCTTTCTGTATTAGAGGGAAAAATAAAACATAGCAAGACAAAACAAAAAAATTCCTATAAAAACATCAAAGCAAAAAGTCATATAAAACAACAGTACAAGGTGATCAACAATGATTGCTGTGTTGCTTCCTTTTATCTTCAATAGAATTGTCTATATCATCAGGCATAAATGAATATAGCAGTATAATTGAATATAGCAGTACATAACAATATTAGTAAAAATAAAACATTGTAGATAGTATAAAAATTCAAAGGCAGGTAATAATCAAACCAGAGTGGATATTCTAGTGGATCTTGTCATCTTAATTGCAGTTGCCTGTACTCTCAGACTTGATACTATCAATCATAACAGCTTTGAATAAAATCTGTCAATACAAAACAGCGATCTAACAAACTAGATTCAATTGCGAATAGTCAAGGTAAAACAGTGTAGGTTTTACAGAGCTTTTGATTAAGTTAATAGGACATTAAGGATGATTACCATACTATATCCTGTTATTTTCAGGATTATTTTCTGTGCAAATCTAGTATAGGTAGAATGACTGGAACAGAATAAAATACATGTCAGCAGAGTAGTGTAAGTAATGTGGTTTTTAAATCCTGGCGCACTATTAACAATATAGTGTATCAAGGCCATCTATGTTAGAGATTCTAGGAATCCTTCTCTGCCTCATTTTTGCTATGGTATTTTTCTGCCTTTGTTTGTCTACTTTTCTCCTTCATTCTACTGCTTGCTCCACTCGTTGAGGCCTTTCTGCCACTATTCCTAAAATCCTGGCATTTTTTTTCTCTCTTTCTCGAATGTCCTTCTGTATTCTCTGTAGGGTTGGATTGGTGGTCACAAACTCCCCCAGTTCCTCTTTGTCATGGAAGCATCTTGTTTCTCCATTAATTTCTAGTGACAGTTTTGCAGGGTACATCAATCTGGACTGGAGGTTATTTTCTTTCAGGGCTTGGAATACTTCGCTCCAAACTCTTCTTGATCTGATGGTCTGTGTTGAGAAGTCAGACGTGATTCTGATGGGCTTACCTTTATAGGTAATCTGTTTCTTTTCTCTGACGGCTTTTAATATTCTGTTTTTATATTGAATTTCTGGTATCTTGATTATTATATGTCTGGGTGCAGATCTGTTTTGGTTTTAAGTGGCCAGAGTTCTGTATGCCTCCAAAACTGAATGTCATTTTCTTTTCCCATGCTTGGGAAGTTTTCCTTAATTATTTCCCTGAATAGCCTTTGCAATTTGCCCCTGAGTTCAGCACTGCTGTGCTTCCTGTGAGTAGTGGCAGGAATGAGTTTGGGCAGCTCTGCCGGCTGTCTCGGATTCAGGCCGTTGCAAACTTGGTGGGTCACCGTGAACGAAAATGCTGTATCCCATAATTTTTAGCTGTTTCAGTTGTAATCCTCACGTATTTGATGAGTTTTTTTTATGTTTTAATTTCTTTCTTTGTCAAGAGGATCTATCTCCCTCTGTCTACGTCTCTCCAGGGTGTTTTATTCTGGCAAATGAGTTGTTTCTCCCAGGAGGCTTTGTATTTTGTTGCTCACTGATCGATCATCTTGACTTCTCTAACAACTTTTAATATTCTGTTCTTATGTTGCATTTCTGGGATGGTGATTATTATATGTCTGGGAATAGTTTTGTTTTGGTTATGGCTATTTGGAGTTGTTTATGCTTCACTAATCCATATATCAGTTTCCATGCTTATGTTTGGGAAGTTTTCAGGTGTTACTTTTGTAAATAGCATCTTGATATCATTTGTGTTGTCCCCTTTTCATTCTTTTTCATTTATCTCTATTAATCTTATATTGTTTTTCTTGGCAACATCTTGAGCTCTTGAATTGTTATTTCCTGTTATTGTTAGAAGATGTTTCCTTTCCTCTTCACTAGCTGCAATCTTATCTTCGAGGTCTGAGAGTCTACCTTCACTTTCATTGAGATGGTTTTTGCAACTTTCATTAGAGTATTTGATTTCCTGTATATGTGTTTGAATCTCCTTAATGCATTCTGTTTGTTTCTTCAATTGTTCATTCAGGGATTGTATCATTTTGCTTTGTTCCTCTAATTTTTTTCGCTGTGTCTCCATTGGATGCATTCAGTATTTCTTTCACTACTTTTATCATTTCTTCTTTTACCTGGGAGAATATTTCTGATTTGAGTTTCCTCTTAGCTTCCCGTACTTGCTTCTTTATTTCAGTTGATATCATTTATTCATCTCAGGTGTATGTGTAGTATTTTCTTCTATGTACATTGCTCCTAGGTTTTCTTGGGATGGGCTGGAGGTTTGAGATTGCATTTTGGTCTTTTGTTTTATCATTTCCTATATTTCCATGTTTCTAGTGATTTTCCCAAGCTTTCCCTGAATATGTTGGAAATCACCTCCTGAGCCCTCTGCTACTGGGACTCAGTTGGCTCTGGCTCCCCTTGTGTGGTGGGCCTGGCTCCCCTGGTTGAATCAAGGTCTCTGGGCACAGTCCACTAAAGCCCGGGGAACGTACGGAGCCTAGTCCAATGGCTTACGGGGACTGGGCAGGCACCCAGCCGCTGGGATTGATGGTCCCAAACTTTTCTGGCCTGCCCTGGTGAGCTGCAACTCACCTTGCTGTGCAGCGTCTGCTTGACTCCCCCTTCATCTGGATTTGTTGGTTTTAAGGCTGTGGGGTTGGAGGTGCTTACACCATGAATGAGTACTCCTCATATCCACTGTTACATTTGAATGGGTTTACTTTATATTACCATTGCTCCACTAAAACCAACCCATTGAAAAACGTCACTCTCAAGAAAGTGTTTTTCTGAGTAATTTCATGCTTTAAATTCAATCTAATATATATTATTTAATATATATAGCATGTATATATTATTTAATATATATAATGCCAGCCTAGTACTTACCTGTCTCTAACATGACATCCTGCCATCTTCGCTCTGCCCTGAGAAACAAAAAGTAACTTCTGCGTTATTGTTCTAGTTCCAGCAAAAACCTCTTGCTCCCTTTTAGTGCATGAGCCAAGCCTTCTCCAATTCCAAGCCTCCCCAGAGCACTACACCCCCAACCCTGGTAAATATTTCTGTTTCCTGTTTTGTGCATGCAGATGCTCATTCAAATTAACTGTTGATATATCATTTTGCCCACCTCCCAAACTCCTCCCCTAGGCATACATGATAAAAGTATTTCCACTTCTTTGTTCTCACCCAAGGATACTTATGTCTCTTCTGCAGCTCTCCTGTACCCGCAATAAAAGCCTCTTTTTTTTCCTTTCTTTGTATCTCTATCATGCCAAAATCTTATCAGTAAAGTCACGTGTTACTGCTACCATATTTTTATGAAGCTAAAATAGTTGCATTCTTAATAAAACTGTGTTCTGATGCCATATGACTTGTTTGACAGTTGTTCATTTACACTTGAATTATGGGAAGCTTATGAGGTGCCTGAGGCCCATGATGCTGTACTTTTGTAACCGAAAACAAAAACACCTAATGAAAAATACCTCATCTTTTCTCTGAGACTTCATGTACATATTAAAAATTTTAAGAATCACTGGTAAAATTCTACATTTAAAAAAAATTGTGAAGAGAAAATATTTCAACATCTACTACTTGATTTATCTCTGCAGGTACTCATAAAGAAAGACAATGTTACTTCTAAAGTGTGGACTCAAACTGGACAGCAAGGTGCACAGTGGAGGAAAGTAGAAGTATTTTTAGGCATTCACTCCTATACACAGGTTTGTTATCCAAGTAGTTATGTGAAGAAATTTTGTTACTTTACTTCTTTCATACTAAGTTATTTCCTCCACTCAAAATCTCATTTTTTCTTTCTGTCCATTTAATATGTTACAGGACTGCACAATATGTAACACTCCATTCCACAAGGAATTTGCAATGTTACAAATGGTCTAACTAACTTCATCTAATTTGACCATCTTTCTAGGAACCATCGTTTTAGGAACATTTAGTTTGAGTAATAACGTTCATGTATTGCCTATAACTCCTTCCTTGAATTTGCAAATATATGCTTGGAGACTATAATAAAATATCTCAAATATGATTTAAGGGAAGTCTTTTGAAAATATATTATATGATTGAAACTTATGATAGGTAATAAATTTATATAATTCCAAATAATGTGGCTGTCAGTATTGTGATTCTTATAAATTACAATGATATCAGGAAGTTAAGGTCAGTGCATGTCTAATAGTTATAGGAAATTTCAAGTAGTAGATAGATCCAGATATTAAAGCTGAAAATAATTAGGTATCAGGGCATTTGGTATAAATTTTACTTTTTGTGTATTATCAAGAAAATAAGAGAAGTTTGTTTGTGAGATGAAGCTTAATGGTTAAATGTTTTCCTAAAAGAGATAATAATATCATATTATAGTGATACATGCCCCATATTTATAGCAGCACAATTCGTAATAGTTAAATATTGGCATCTGCTCATGTGGCCATCAACAGATAATAGAGAAAATATGGTATTTATACACAATGGAGTACTAATATGATATGCAGAATGATAAATTTGATGCATATGTAAGAAATTAAATGCATCTTGAGACTGTAATATTTAGTGAAATAAATCAGAAATACAAGTTTGAATATCACATTGTTCCTCTTATATGAGAAACCCAAAGTTTAATTTAAAGAGCAAATTTAAAAATAGATGAAGAATACAGGGATGTAGATCTTTTGGAAATGGCAAGATGATCACGAGATGGAGGGAGAGTGGGAGAAATGAAATTAAAAGGTTTATGATGTGGTATGCACATTAAACATCTCCCTACATGGTATGGAATCATCTACTGAAAGGATGTCCTGATAACAATAAAAAACAAGAGTAGAATTATATAAAAAGACATTCAAATTTTGAGAATCAGTTAAGTATAAGAACCAGATCCTTTATATAGACAATTTTTTTCTTCATCTTAATTACTCAAAGCTCAATTTCATGAATCTAAAGCTATGTATCTCTAGACAGAAGGAATATGATCCTTACAAATCCTGTAACATATTTCACTCTTCTGCCTGTGCAGTGTAGGTACCCAAGTTGCCTGGGAATGTTCAGTAAATATGTGCTTTCTCTGACAGCTCAGCCCCTTTCAACCTCAGTGTAAGCATAGCTTGTATTAGGATTTATGTATGGATATTCCCCCAAATCACATGTTGTCATGGGGGATGGAAGGGCCTTTCAAAGGTGGCTGAATCTAGCATTTGTGATTGGTTCATTTTCTAGTACTGGGTTTGGCAATTTGAGTGCTACACCCATCCTGACATGGGTAGCCTGCATGCAATACAAGAGAGGGAAAGAGGCTCGCCCCTCTCCTTTGGTGGTGTTGCTGTCTGCCACAGCTACTGTGAATGGTTTTCCCTCAGCAGTGCCACACTGCCTTGGAGCCAACTGAGTACAGACTGAAAGCTCCACAGACTGTAAGTTAAATAAATCTCTTCTTCCTTCATTTTGGGTGTCAGGTGTTTTGTTTCAGCAACAAGAGAAAAGTAACCAAGATGTAATTTGGTATCAGGAGTGGAGTCGTTGTGACTATACTCGACCATGTGGTTCAAGAACATTTGGAAATGACTTGTTGGAAGAGTTTGGAAAGGTTTGCAGATAGCAACTGAAAGAGTAGTGGTGGAATACCCAAGACCATTCTGTATGGGAGGCAATCAGAGTTCAGAAGACCAGAAGGCTGATATAAATTCTGCCAGTAAAGACCAGGTTTGGGAGGTTACTGCTGGGAACAAGAACTGCATTCGTTGCTGGATTCCAGACAGTGTGTGCTATGGCTTGGCAGAAAGTTTGTCTGTATTTTGCTAGTGTCCATAGACTTTACCTGACACAAAGATTAAAGGCAGTGGACTAACTATTCTGGCAGAAGAAATTTCAAGGCAGTCTAATAGTAAGGAAGTGGCATGACTATTTTTAGGAGCTTTTAGCCAGATTTATGTTGCAAACCAAGAGCAAAGAGCCTGAAGGAGGATTTAAAATGTGAATCTGGCCAGAAAAGAATCTTCAGTAAAACTGTGGACTGTAAATATAGAATTGAGATCTTAATTGCTGAGAAAGAACAAGAGAATATAAAAGATGGCCTGGGAGCATGAGGGGAAATGATGGGTCTCCACTCTTTACAGCCTCAAAACAGCAAAAATGAAAGACTTTGCTTTGAGGAGAAAGCCACAGAGCTCCATCTTCCAGAATGGTGGTGGAGGTCACACAAGTTTCTAAAATGGCGGCAGCCACACCAAGTTCCAGAATGGCAGCAGTATAGAGAATTTATTCCTTGTCATTGGATGCAGAGTGCTTAGCAATTCAAGCACTCAACCCCTACAGCCAATAGAGAAGAAAGCCTGGCTACTGCTTCAACTGGCAACCGACCTTGGCAGTTATGTGGTGCTCATTTTAAGCACAGACAGAATGCAAGAGTTCTGAAATTAGAAAGGCTTGTATCCCAATTTTGGAAGACCTGGGATACCAGGCAGTGTGACCCTGCAAGGGTTAAGCTGTGAATGTGAAGCCAAAGGTGCAGTAGAGCACTCAGAAATTTCAAAAAGCCAGGAATGTGGTTTTCTAAGAAAACCTATAAGGAGGGAGCAAAGCCAGTTCAAGAAAGAAGCCATAGGAGTTTCAACCACCAGAAGGGCCACGAAGGTGGAGTCACTCAAGCCTTTTGGAACACACAACCAGATTGCTTCAGCCCAATATGCAGCCCCAGCACTTAATGTTTACCCTGATGGATTTTAGACTTCCTTTAGTCCCATGCCTTTGTATCCCCCTGTTTGTACCCTTTGGAATGGTAATGTTTATCTTAAACCATTGAACACTGGAAGTATTTTACTTGTTTTCATTTGTATAGGGGGTTACAGCTAAGAGTTTGCCTTAGATCTCAGAGAAGACTTGGGATTTGTACTTTTCAGCAATGCTGAAACTGTTAGGACTTGGACAATTCTTGGAGGTGAACTAAATGTTTTTTACATAAAGGATGTGCAAGAGTTTTGGGGGGTTCAGGGGTGTAATTCTATGGTTTGTTTCTGGATGTCCCCCACAGTCTCATACAGTCATGGGGGCAGTTTTCATAAGTGACTTAACCTAGTGTTCATGATTGGTGCATTGTGGTAATGCTAGGATTGGCAGGGTGAATGCTGTACCCATCCTGGGCGGGTAACCTGCATACAATATAAGGGAGGGAAAGAGGCTTGCTGCTCTCTTTTGCCCTTTTACTCTTGTCATTGTCTGCTGTAGCCACCATAAATGGTTGTCCCTCAGCCATGCCACCCTGCCTTGGAGCCAACTGAGTATTGACTGAAACCTCCACAGATTATAAGCTAAATAAACCTTTCTTTCCTTCATTCTGGGCATCAGGTATTTTGTCTCGGCAATGAGAGAAAAGTAACCAAGACAACATGAATACACTTACCTTTATACACTGATACAGCATTGTACCTAATTCTTTGTGATCATGTATATATTAAATCTCATACAGTTTACCTTTTACTAGAATATCTTTGTTTTTTTGTGGAATATTTGTTGAAAACTTAGGATATAGGTTAAAAGTGCAATCTAAATTAATTAAGATTGGATAACAATGTTCTTAAATATTTAGAAACTTATTATTAAAGAATTCTAGCTGTTCATTCTCCATGATCTTACTCCTGCCACAAGAAGTCTTCAACTAGAATATGCAGGAAGTTCTGCTGCTACAAGGTACACAATTACATCCCAGGCAATGAATTCTTAACTGGTTCTAGGCCTGTAGAATATTTATATGGTAAAATTATGCTCAAAATAATATTATAGAGTATTTTAGGAAGTAAAATAATTTTTGTGTTTTTTGAAAACTCTTAATTTTTTACAGATTGAAATTTTACTACAGAGATGTACACTCATGTTATTTGAATCTTAAAGACAAATAAATATTAATGGTTTGTCAACATTTGTCTTTTTACATTGCTTATTCATTCAGAAAATATCTTGACCACCTATTTTGTCAGAATGTGGTACACTGTGTAGAAGTTACAGGGACGCATGAGCTCACTGCTCATGATGTTTTCTTTCTTGTAATTGAGTCCCTTTTGTCTCAAAAAGATGAGAATCAATAGTACTTGAGTAAAATTATAAGATACTTTCAGAAATTGCATTCTGAAAAAGCCCTGGGATGTTGCATAATTTTATTAGAAAGTTCTCAAATTTAAACAAAATCATAATTATAAAAATTTTAAGTAAAGCACTTTTTTCTAGGAGTTTTAAATTATTTACTTATTTACTTTTTATAATCATACCATCAAATGTTAATTTCCAGTCTGTAGATTATAATACAGAAATGCCTGAAATTTAGTAATTTTTTCCTAGTTATGTGACTACCAAATGGCAGAGATAGACTTTTAACACAGTAGGTCATCTATACTCCAACTTCTATGCTGTATCATTCTCCAACTTTTATTGAAGTTTTTGACCAGATATAATTTTGCCTAAAAAATATTATACTATAATTATTTCTTTTCTTGAGAGCAATCTTATCATCTATAATACCATCTATAGAATTCTAACCAACATTGAATAAAACATTGATAAATAATAATTTTATCATTTAAAATATTACTTGTTAAATGAGACTGCATTAGTAGAGACAGGTTAACAAGTAATTGGTGAAGCACTCATTCTCTGATTTCCTTTCTTCAAAGATTGTGTCACATATATACATATTTAGATTATCCAGATAATAGTGTTTCTATTTTCATATCAGTATTGTTCCAGTATTTAATTTCCCTTAATAGAAAGTTGTAGTTCCTATTATTCTATTTTTACCTCTCTGTAAGGACTTCCAAGCTCATCTTTTATTTTACAAATTTGTTTTTCTTATCATCTGCATCTACTATGAAGAAGAATTTAGTCTTGTTATGTAAATTCAGTATTTATGTAATTTTTCTTTTGATAATGTTGATGGCATTTTGATTTCAATTCTATAATTTAAAAGACCTATTTTATTACAATAATATTTTAAAAATATCACTTTTTAAAGAAAGAATATAGTCACTTCTTTCAAAAAATAATTGTTTAATATTTGTTAAAATGTGATTCAGAGATTGGTAACAGGATTTTGTTCAGAACCCAAAGCTAATTTTTTTTTTCTCTTTACTTCATTTCTATTTGCTCTAAATTTGCTTCAGTATATTTCTTATGTTAACATGTAGGTATTTGCTGTGTAGTGAAATTCAATACAAACACTGCATCAAAATCAGGAAAGAAACACCATCAGACATTTTATGTTCTGTGAAACAATGTTCATTGTAATTCCAAGCAATGATATTGTTATAAGCTTTTGAAAACTTTAGTGTATCCTGTTATTTTTTATCACCGCTGACCTACTAAAGTCTACATAAGCTGGGAACCACTGTCAAACAAGAGTACCTGAGGCTTCTGTTCTTGCCATGTATTAATAAAAGGCAAATGAAAATAATTTCAGTTCCAAAATGTGGCCAGTTCAACAACAACAATCAGCAAACAAATTCATGGTATTGAGGTCCGATGACTTAACATTCAGTTATTGGGGAGGACAGATTTGAGTAATGGTGAGAATAGAACAGGGTAATGGATATACTTGTACATTCTCTCTCTTAGCACTCCAAGTCAACTGATGGACTCCCTGCATCCATGGATAATGAGGCTCTGAGAAAAGGGAAGGTCTTGTTTGAGATGTGAGAGCTGGCAGAGGTAGCAGTAGTGAGTTGAGGACCTCCTACCAATTTTCAAAGCTACCTGTCCTACCCTACTTTATACAAGGCACAAAGTTGCTCCTCTCACATTCCGTGTTGAGGAAGTACAGATCTTTGATAAACCTCAGGTTTCTTAGGTCACTTTCGTTGTGGAGGCTTTTTTTATTGAAGTAAAACTTGATGTATTTGAATGTCATATTTGCCCCTTGTTCCTGACTGAACTTCTTAATTGACGTCTCTCACTCTAACTGGATTTTTTTTTTGCTGGTTTTTTTTTTTTTTCCAGGTTGTCTTGAGGGTAAAACGTGGTGTCAGTTACATAGGCGATGTAGCAGTGGATGATGTTTCCTTTCAAGACTGTTCCCCCTTGCCTAGCCCAGACAGAAAGTGTACTGCTCAAGAATTCTCCTGTGCCAATAAGCACTGCATTCCAGAGGGCGAACTGTGTGATTTTGTGAATGACTGTGCTGATAACTCCGATGAGACGGCTTTCATTTGCAGTAAGTGAAAGTATTCCGTCCTTTCACCTTTACTTCCACAATTCACAGGGATAATATGTTCAGTGTTGACAAACATAGTATTGGCACATGGCAGTAGCAGGATTCAGCTAAGGTGATTTAACTATTTAAATTCATTAATTTCTCCCTTTCCATATTTAACTGAGTACTACAATTTATTTAAAACCAATCTGGCTTTCTTGTGTATACATGAAGTGATTGGAGTTAAATTGTAAAACTGGAATCTTTAAAGAAAAGCATAATGTAGATATATATATCACATAAATGAAATTTGCAAAAAAGGAGCAATATCTATTCATTCAGGCCTGGTGAACTTCTACATTTTGAGATTTTTCAGAGTTGTCTTTTTAAAATTTTTTTTGGTGTAAATTATCAGATGTGATAAATTGATAAAAACAGTACTCTTATAATATGTAAAATGGGCACAGTGATCTCCCAGTGCAGCTACTGATCAGCCATGTAAAATAATTGTAGGAAATCAGGTCATAATAAACAAGAACTATTAAAATATCTTTAGCTAAATGGGCTATATGTGTTCATTCGTATAAACTTGTAAAATTTTGCAACACAATCCAATTTCTGCATCATTTGATCACAAATGAGATGAATATAAATTGTCAAAAAGAAATTTGATAAGTTATTCCACTATTAATAATAGTTTCTGAGTGGGAAGATTCAGTTATGTATTATTTGCTTTTTGAAACCAAACCTGTAATATCAAAAATAACTTCAGTATAATAAGTCATATTTTAATAAGACTTACAACTTTTAAAGCCCTTTCATTTACTAATTTCTTGATCTTCACAAAGCCATCATAGATAATCAAGGAAGATACTATTTGGTTTTAATGGATGAAGCTGCTAACATGAGTGAATAAGATTTTGGGGATGTTTATCCAATTGTGTCCTAACAAACTTGATACCACTAAGCCAATTCCTTTCATTTATGATCCACTCATCTGGCAAAACTACCGCATCACTTCTGTGAAACACATGATCTTTAAACAAAAAATTAATATATAAGTTCTCCAAATATCATATAGGTATTTGTTGTTGAGTTGTGGATGCTACTTCTTGTAATGTACATTTTTATCATGTATAAACTAAAGAAAAATAATTGGCTTATCTTGAATTCTGTATTTATTAATAATATGTTACCTTTGAATATTTTCAACTAAATTTGGTTAATTGTTGCGTAAAATGGAAGGTATAATTTTTTTATTGTCATTTTCATTTTACTATCACACCAATTTGTTAGATTGTCTATTAAATAGAGCAGATACTACACTTTCGAATGTTTGGTAATATTGCCAAATATTTCTTAGATGTACAGTTTAATGTTTTGCTACATAAAATATCCATTTATTTATGGCTAATTTTTTTAAGTGGCTTTAGTTCAGATTCTGAAATTGTGAATATTTTTAAGAATTTCTGTGTTTGAAACATATTTTGGTGTTCTTGGGTGTAAAAAATGAATTGAACACTTCCTGTTGGGGAAATTATTTCTGTGAACTATGAAGACAGAATTAACAAGGATAACTTTTATCAGAAAGTGCTTTTTGATGAGCTTCTGTTTATTAAACAACTTTTTAAAAGTTTTTAGTGGGCCTACTCATCTCAGCAACACTACAGCAAGAAAGTTAAATTATTTTCATGTAATATGTAGGAGAAGGAAAACTTCTTTAACTCTTTATAATAAATTAAAAAATCAAACAAGTTTAATAGTAACCTGTAGTTTTACATTGGATCTCTTCATGTAAAGAATGAGTTCTTTTTACATATCATTGCTTATTTTTTATTATTCATTTAAAAATTCAACTGTATTCCCAATATACTGAACTTAACTGTTATGTTTTAATTATAGAGAGACTAGAATCTGCTACAGGAATTATAAATGTTGTTATTATCCTGCATGTGCTATAAACTTTGATGTTCTAATTAGACCCAGAAGAATAGTAAGAAAAAAATTAAAAGAATCACCATAGCAACACATTTCAGAAGTTTAGCTTGGCAACTAATCAAGTATTTGGGTTTAAAGCCTTATTTTTAAAAATTTTAAGTAGAAATCACCTAAAACAATTAGAGAAAACTTTTGAAATATGCTTAGGTTGAAATGCACCTTCTAGAAATAACGTTCTAGAAATTCTAGAAAGAATTTCAAAAATTAACCCTCTTAAAAGGCATAGAGCACAGCTTATGGAAAAGTAATAGTCAATTATGAGACAAAAGTACTTGTTTTTATTTTCCACAGACTCTGAAGTCAAATCCATCAGAATAAATGAAAGTTTTTCTTGTTGCTTTGTAATTTGAATAACATTTCTAAAATATAAGAGACAGTAAAGGAAATTTGCATATAGAAGTATAAAATCTTGTCTGATTATAACTTCCATTGGCTCCTTTGAAATACAGCCAAATTATCTGGTTCCTTATACATTTTAATTAGCAAATTAATTTGTATTTGCAACTTGGGGTATCTAGAACATTCTCAAAATAATTTTGTTCTGTGCTATGATTAATAAGGATGCAGGATAGTTGAGTAATATATGAGTATATGTAACTATATTTACCAGCTTTAGATATACATTATATTTAAGGACACAAAAAACACTTATGTAAGAAAAAAAGGTTATATTTTTTTAAGACTAAGCAAATTTAAAAATTCTCAATAGATTAAAGTCACACAAGGTATATCTTTTGAATTAGGCTGAAAATTAATTGTGAGATTATAACTAGAAAATCCCTATCGGTAGGATTTGAAAACCACTTTTACTAACTTGTAATTTCCCTCCAAAATCACAATAAATTTACAAAATGCTGTGAACCAAAGAGTAACAAAACATCTTTGTAATTTAAGCTGTGATATCTTATAAAGCTAGATTTGGAGAAAAATGTATAGCCTTAAAACTTCATATTATTAATAATTAGCTTGTCCAGGTACAAGTTAATTAAAAAGAACCCAAACCTAAGATGGAGAGAATTTTAAAAGGCTGGTAAAACTTTCAAAACCCTATCAAAAATCAATAAACACAGAGAAGATAAAAATATAAAATTTTTTAATGTTTATTTATTGAGCAATTATCATATTCCAGGCAGTATTTGAGACACTTAGTGTATATCAACAAATAAAACATTTTTTCTCATGAATATACACAATATACTTGGGTTAAAAAGAAAATATACTTTCTAGATACATCCACAACCACACAGAAATACATGTATGTCTATATGCGTGTGTTTATGTGTGTGTGTATCATGGCATGTAGGTCTCTGTTTGAGAAGAATTTAAACAAATTCTTGAAGGAGATTTGTCACTTGTTACTTTCCTTTTAAATTGTTTCTATTGTACTCATTCTATTGAGTATAATATTAGAATTACATTGTAGTTTTAATTTACATTTCTCTATGGACTAATGATATTGAATATTTTTCTTGTGCTTTTTGCAGTTTTGCATCTTCATTGGGAAATATATTTTAAAATCTTTTGTCTATTTTTATGGGATTACTTAACTTCTGTTGAGTTGTAGGCTATCTTTATTATTCTGCATATTTGACCTTTGTCATATACATGGTTTTTGCAAATATTTACTCTTATTCTGCAAGATGTCTTTTTAATTTTAATATAGTTTATTGCTAACAACAAAAGTAAAGTGTCAATGAATTCCTATGTGCCCTGTGCCCCTGTATACACATAACCTCTCCCACTATCAGCCTGAGTAGTAAAATTTCTACAAGGAACCTACCTTGCTATGTCATTATCCATAGTTTTCACGAGGTTTTATTCTTGATTTTGAACATTCTGTGGGTTCTGACCAATATAAAGTAACACAGCATAGTTCCATTGTGCTAAAAATCTTTTGTGTTTTCTATACATTCTTCTATCTCACTAGCAACCACTGAATCTTATTTATTGTCTCCATAGTTTCACCTTCTTTGAAATAACAGCTAGTTGGCATCAGGTAGAGTCAGCTTTTTCAGATTCCCATTTTTCATTTACTAGTATGCATTTAAGTTTATTCTGTTCAGATCTCTCAAAGCTCATTTCTTTTTAGAGCTAGTACTCTACTGTTTGGATGTGCCACATTTTATTTATCCATTCACCTGTTCAACAACATCTTGGTTATTCTAGCTTTAGTAACTATGAATAAAGCTGCTATAAACATGTATTTCACTTTTTTTGTGGACATAAGTTTTCAACTCATTTGGGTATCAGTGACCATCATTGCTGAAGCATATGGTAGATTATATCAGATTTGTTCTCTATACATATTTTATTTTGATCTGTGTTCCAGTTTCTTTTACTATGTTTTTCATCAGTTTTTAACTTTAATGAAGTCCATCTTGTTATTTCTTTTATGAATTACTTGTTTGATACTGTATTTGAAAAAGTATTATAACAAAAGATCATCCATATTTTTCTCATATGTTATTTTGTAGGATTTTACTTTAAATTTTTTACTTTATATTGAGGTTTACTATCTGTTGTAAGTTTTTATAAAGGGTATAAAGCTTGTGTCTAAATTAATCATTTTAGATATTGCTGCCCATTTGTCCAGCACCACTCATGAAGAAGGCTGTTGTTGCCGGGGATTTAGCTCAGCAGCTAAAAAGGCTGTTGTTGTCTGGCAAGTGTGTGGTCGTGAGTTTGATCCCCGGTACCAAAACAAAACACTGTTGTTATAGTCATAATTTTCAAGGAGAACAAGACAATACAGGGCATACAATTCATAGTTTTATTTTATGTAATGGTCAAAGAGTTAAATACAAAGGAAAGAGTGCAGGAAATTTGTCCAGGAATCCATCTGAGGCTTGGATCCTACAGCAGTGTACTGCATGAGTCTAGATGAAGACCTGAAGCTCATGAAAATGCCTCCAATGTGTCTGTCAGCTGGTGGCCTAGTACCCACAAGAGTAACTCATGCTAGTCTGTTTCATGGATCTATGCTGGGAAGACCCCAAGGTTAGTGGTGAAACCTAGGAAGTCTGTGCCAGCAGGATGAAGAATCTATGCCAGAAGACAGAGAGTTCTGCACTTGAGCCAGGAAGCAGTGCTCAAATTAAGAATCAAAGCTCCCTGGAAAAGTACTAAAGCCAATCCTCAGTGACAGTGAGGTCCTGAGCTCCTCTGACAATGAGAATAGCTAAGTACATATCAAGAAAGAAGCTCACTGAGCTTCTCCAGGAGAACCCACAGCAGTAGGAGAACCAACAGCACCAAACAAAAACAATAAGTGTTCCATTCCAGGTTTCCTTTTTATACTAGCGACAATTACCTGGTGGGCCATCTCAACTCAGCACCATGCTGATTCCATTGGGCTGGTGTTTAAATTGATGATCAGTTTTCAATCTACCACAACTATCCTTTCTCTACTGACTTATACTTTCTCCAAATAAAAGTTGAACATATTTCTGTGTATCTGTTGTTTGGTTTCTGTATTTCCTTTGGTTGATCTGTCTTAATCTGTCAGTCATCTGTTTATCTGGCTTTTTTGGCAGTAGCACACTGTTTTAATTATTAAACTTGTTTTGCAAGCTTTGAAGTCAGTAGTGTCTGTCTTCTGCCATATTCTTGACTACTTCATTACCTGTTCTGCAATGTTTATATCCTCATATAATCTTTTATGGTAAGTTGGTTTGTATACACAAAGTAGTTTGCTGGGATTTTACCATGTTGTTATTCTTTTATTTCTTTTGTCAATAGTTTTGCTGCTTTCCTTCTAAAAATCTTGTATTTTGTCAGATATATAACTATTTCATTTTTACACATATAAAATAAATGGTATTATGTTTTTGATTTTAAATTCTGCTTGTTCACTGATGACATAAGTAAGCAGTTGACTTGTGTTAATTATATGTCCTACAATTATGCTGTAGTTATCTATGAAAAATGATTTTGTTGTTATTGATTTTTTTAGATTTTGTACATACATAGATATTCCATGTTACCAAATGTTTATTCATTTCCTTTTCTTATTCCACTAAATAGAACATTAAGTGTGATGTTGAAAAGCATTTGTGAGAGAAAACATTCTTGTTTGCTTTTCATTTTAGGAAAGCATCTAGTTTTTAATACCGTATTAGCTGTAGAATATTTTTTATAGTTCATCATAAAGCTGAGGAAGTTTCCCTCTACATCTAGTTTGTTGAGAGATTTTGTCATGGAGAGGTGTTGTATTTTTGTCAACTTCTTTTTCCAATTCCTGTTGATATAATTACGTGGTTTTCTTTTTTTCACTTCTTGAGGTTATGGACTGCATTATTTCATTTTCAAGTATTGAACCAGCATTTGAAATTTGTATTTCATCTCATTTAGTCATAGCACAACATTGTTGGACTTTGATGTGATAATATCTTGTTAAGGATTTTTGCCTCTGTATTTCAGAAGTGGTTACATTTTTAGGTTGCATTTTTGTTTAGGTTACTTTTGGTTGACATTTGTTTACTTTGCACACTTAACTGCTTGCCAGAGTTTTGGCAAAATTGTCCCTGATGTTTGCCACTTGTAGCCCAGTGTATGGGTAGAGACCAAATCTGCTTTATATGGACCTGAATTTTTTGCACCATCAGCTCTCCAAAGCTTATACTTCTTAGGACAAAAAAACAGGAGCAAAAGAGCTCAAGCTTATACACAGGAGTATTTGTCTAGTTCCTGCCTATGTCATACCTTTAAGTAACCCATTTGTCATAATAAATCATGTATGTAGGCCCCAAATCAGTGGGATAAGGGCAAATATTCTTTCACAACTGGGAAAGAACAAAACTTGACAAGCAATAAACCAAACTCTTACATTCAGTTTCTTATTATCAGTCTCACTGAAGTTGTTTCAAACACATATATTCAAATATGTATTTACGTGTGTGTGTGTGTGTGTGTGTGTCTTATGAGACTGAATTTCATTACATTTCCCAGGCTGCCCTTGAACATCAGGGCTCAGACACACTGAATTATATACTGTATTTAAATAAGATCCACAAGTGATTTATATGTTCTTAAAATTTGAGATTTTTAAATTTTTAAAAATTTGAAAGGTTTTGGTGAGAAAGTCAAGCTATTGTATTTATTGTTTTCTCATCAGTAGAAACACATATGGGTTTTATTTATTGGAAGTTGTATTTATCACTTTTCATTGCTGGAACAAAATACCTCACATACACATTGTAAAGGAGAAAAGCTTTAGTTTGCTTTATGATTCAGAGGTGTCAGGCTATAATGGGCAGACTCAAAGCAGGAAGATCATGGCAGAAGGGTTTAGTAGAGGAAAGCTGTTCCATTCATGGAGCTAGGAGACAGGGAGGTCAGGAAGAGCCCAAGAAGAGTTATGTCTTTCAAGGGCATGTACTCCGGGATCTACTTCCTCAGTTAGGCCCATCTCCTAATAACCCCTCAGCTAATGAGCTTATCATTCCACATATGAGGTTAATGGTCCCACCATTTAATTACTTCAGAAATCCCCATCTCTGAAGGCATGAGCCTTTCAGGGGATGTTTTTGACCAAAACTAGAAGAAACAGTATTATTATTGATTCAAATAGTTCAGGTCAAGATTTAATGAATGTGCATATATTGGGGTATATGATGTAATTTACTAAAGTTTTTAGGAAATTCTAAAAATAAAAATTCATTTACTCAGCAAATATTTATGAATATTTATTGTGTGCTAAGCTTTACTCTCTTTATTTGAGAAAATGCAGTGGACAAAACAGAAATTTCATACTGTAAAAATATACAACTCCTGCATTTTGGTTGATGGTGATAATAGGGAACACAGAAGAACAGTGATACAGTATTTAAAAAAAAAGTAATAAAAAAATAAAAATACAGTATATGCATTTTACAATGATAATTATGGTTATAAATGAAATAAGAAAAAGTCCTAAGGAAATACTTGGAGTGATTATAGTTTTAAATAGGGAAGTCATACTTTTTCTCATTGAGAAATTGATATTATAAAAAGGAAAATAATGATTTAAGCCAAATAAATATATATTGTATTTGGAAGAATTTTGAAAATTGAAAGTATTTTTCAAAAGCCAGCAATAATTCATGTAGCTCTTTTCATGTTATCACTCCATTAGTACCAATGTTTTTTTGGTTCTATAGCTGTGTAAGTGTAGTCTTAGTATCCCATCAGTAATCCTTCAGGAGTTTTAAAAATTTATATTTTTAGTTGATTCGTTTTTACCCTGACAGACCTCCTGTATTTGTCATAGGAGAATTCTCTAATTTTCTATTAAACAGATCAGTTTGGTGAGAGTGATGTCTATGGTTCGATGTTATATCTTAGTTTTTACATAAGTAAGATTTTATTTTATATAACATGTATGACTATGATCAAAATACATGGTGAATATTTAAATTTAAAAAGATTATTACAGTAAAATGATACTGCCAACACTTCCTCACAAAATACTCCTTTGCATTTCTTTTTTCTTTTTTTTTCCTGGTACCAGAAATTGAACTCAGGACCTTGTGCTTGCCAGGCAGGTACTGTGCTGCTGAAATAGATCCCTGGCCCCTCTCCCTTTTGTTTCAAGTACACTTAGCCCATTGTTCTTACTGCTTTCTGTAGCAGTTCTGGAATTCCCCTTTTGGATCTTTGTGACATGTGATCAAAACTGTGGTGAATACTGCTGTCAAATATTCGCCAATGGAAAGGCAGTGTCATAAAATTACAGTGTGTCCTCATCCATCTTGATCTTCAAACCTAGTATTATGCAACTTTGGCTTTTCCCCAAATCAAAATGACCATAAAAGGTAAAAGTTTTGAATTAATTCAGTATATTGAGATAGCCGAGAGAGTACAGCTAGATAAGAAAGATTTGCAGAAGAGCCTCATAAAGTTGATGGAACAGTGGGCTGTTTGTTCAAAGGAGGGAAATAATTTTGAGAGGGACTAATGACAGTATATCATTTACTGTAATAATTTTTAATTTTTTTATTTTAAAAAGTAAACCAGAAAAAATGATAGAAATAACACAGAATTTCACAAAAGAAAAGAAGTAGGGAATTAATACTAGTTAATATATTGCATATTGTTATCTCAGAACTAGTTGTTCAGGTCACAAAATCCGGACACATAATTGATCAAACAATGACAGCACAAACAGTTCTTTTTGATGAACTTAGGTTAGTAGTATAGTTATCTAACATTAATATACATTCATCATTTATGTTTACCAACATACATATAATCTTTTCCTTTATTCTCTTTTCCTTTTCCCTATCCCCGTAGTCCTGTCCTTTTGCATACTTTCTTTCCCTTTCATTATCTATTGTATATTTTCGATCTTATTACTTTCAATTTTTTATACTAAGAAGAAAATATATTTATAAATGTGAGTTTCACTTATTTCACTTATGAGTATGGTCTCAAGTTGCCTCCACTTAACTATAAAAGCCTCAATATTATCCTTTTTATAGCTGAGTAATATTCCTTTGTATAAAAATACCGCATCGGTTTTATCCATTTTGCAGTTGATGGGCATTTTGGTTGTTTCCAAGTTTTAGCTACAAAAATTGTGCTGCTATAAACATGGGTGCGCATACAGCATGACATTTTCAGTCTTTCTGTGCAAATACCCAGAAGGGGAATATCTAGATTAAATGGGACTTCCAATAGTAGCTTTTTAAGGAATCTCCACACTGATTTCCACAGTGGTTGCACCAGTCTGTGTGCCCACCAGTAGAGGAGAAGGGTTCCTTTTTCCCTATAACCCCACCATCATTTGATATCCACTGGTTTCTTGATGGCAGCCATTCTTTCTGAAGAGAAAAGGAATCTTAATATTTTAATTTGCATTTCTTAAATGGCTGGTGATGTTGAGCATGTCTTTATGTATTTATTTGCCATTTGTATTTCTTCATCTGAGAAATGTGTGTTCATTTCAGATGCCCACTTTTGGATTGGGTCTTTATTTGGGGGCCCTGATTTTTTTAGTTCTTTATATTTTCCAGATATAAACCCTTTGTCTGAGGGGCAGCTGGCAAAAATTCTTGCCAATTCTATGAGTTTTCTTTTCACTTGGTTGATAATTTGTTTTGAAGTACAAAAACTTTCTTATAAGAAGAGATACCAGTTGTTGATTCTGGAAAGTACTTCCCATGCCATTTGCATTTTGTTCATCAACTGTTTGTCTACCCCTATGTCTTCAAGATTTTTACCTACCAGTAGATTTAGTGTTTCTATTTTAATATTTAGATGTTTGACCCATTTTGACTTCAGTTTAGTGCATGGTGATAATGAGTCTAGCTTCAATCTTCAAGATGTGGAAAGCCAATTTTTCCAGCACTATTTATTAAAGAGGCTGGCTATCTTTCTTCCAGTGACCTAGTTTAGCCCCTTTGTCAAATATAAGGTGGCTGAATGTCTTTGTATTTGTGTGTGCATCTTCTAATATATTCCATTTATCCTCAGGTGTACTTTTTGCCAGTACCATGCTGATTTTATCACTGGAGTGATAAAATAATAATAATATCAAGTCAGGGATTGTGATGCCTCCTGCTTTGCCTTTGTTGCCCAGGATTACCTTTGCTATTCTAGGTCTCTTCTGTTTCCAAATGAATTTTAGGAATATTTTCTCTAAATCTATAAGGTGTGTTATTGGCATTTTGATCAGGATTGCATTAAATCTTTATACCAGTTTTTGGAGTATGGCCATTTTCACAATGTTGGTTGTTCCTAACTAAAAGCATGGGGCTATTTTTCCACTTTCTGACATCCTCTTCAATCTCCTTTTTTAGAGTACTACTGTTTCCAGCATCTAGGTCTTTTACTTCCTTTGTTCGGTTGATTCCTATGTGTTTCATTGTTGTGGATGCTATTGTGAAAGGTGTCATTTTCACAATTTCTCTCTCAGTGAGTTTGTTGTTTGCACAGGAATGCTATTGATTTTTGAGTGTTGACTTTGTATCCAGGTACACTGCTGAATTTGCTTATTAACTCTAGTAGTCTTTTGATGGAGTTTTTGGGGTCTTCTATGCAGAGTATTATGTCATCTGCAAATAGTAGTAATTTAACATCTTCCTTTCCTATGCTTATTCCTTTTATTTCTCTTTCTTGTCTAATTAGTATGGATAATATTTCCTATATTGAATAGGAGTGGTGAAAGTGGACATCCTTGACTTGTTCCTCATTTTGGAGTGAAAGCTTTCAGTTGTTGCCCATTTAGTATAATGTTGGCTGTTGGTTTGTCATAGATGGCTTTTGTCAGATTGAGCTAGATACTGTCTATTCCAAGTTTCTGTAGGATTTTTATCACAAACAACTGTTGAGTTTTATAAAAAGTTTTTTCTGCATCTATTGAGATGATCATGTGATTTTTGTCTTTGGCTCTATTGATGTGGTGTATTACATTTACCAATTTATGTATGGTAAACCATACCTGCATTCTTGGGATAAATCCCACTTGGTAATGATGTATAATTTTTTTCATGATTAGCTGCATTCTATCTTCCAGTATTTTATTGAGAATGTTTGCTTCGATGTTCATTAGGGAGTCTGGTCTATAGTTCTCCTTTTTCATTGGGTCTTTCTCTGGTTTTGGTATTAGAGTATTACTTGCATCCAGTAATGTGTTAGGAAGAATCGCTTCCCTTTCAATTTAATTTAAAGGCTTGAAGAGTATTGGTGTTAAATCCTCTCTAAATTTCTTATAGAATACAGCTGTAAATCCATCAGGACCTGGGCTTTTCTTTGCTGGTAAGTTTTTAATCCCATTTTCAATTTCAGTAGCTGATACTGGGTTATTCAAAATTGTTGTATCTTCTTGATTCACCTTTGATAATACATACATTTCTAGAAATCTGTCCATTTAATCTGTGTTTTCCACCTTACAAGAGTAAAGATTTTCTAAGTAGATATTCATGATCTTCTGAATTTCTATGGGATCTGTAATAAATTCACCATTTTCATTCCTTATTGCATGAATTTGAGTTTTTTCTTTCTTTTTCTTGATATGGTTGTTTAGAGGTTTATCAGGTTTTTTATGCTGTCAAAGAACCAGCTGTTTGATTTGATACTTTTTTGAATATTTTTCTAAGTGTCAATTATGTTAATTTCTGCTTTGATCTTTATAATTTCATCTCTTCTGTGAGCTTTGGGCTTGACCTGGTCTTCTTTTTCTAGAAGCTTGAGGTGTATCATGTTGTTTATTTGTTCTCATTCTGTTTTCCTGATGTGACAATTCATTGCTATATATTTCCCTCTTAGGACTGCTTTCAATGAGTCCCACAAGTTTTAGTATGTTGTATCTCCATTTTCATTGAATTGTAGGTATTGTTTAATTTCACCTGTAACCCATTGGTTGTTCAGGAAGTTTTTATTTAGTTTCCATGTGTTTATGTAGGTTTTATAGTTTGTTTTGCCATTAATTTCCAATTTCAGTGCACTATGGTCAGATAATATGCATGGAATAATTTCAGTCCATTTGTATTTACTTAAGAATGTTCTATGGGCTAACATATTGTCTGTTTTACAGAATGTAAAATATGCAGCTGAGAAGAATGTGTATTCTGATATGGTTGAGTGGAAGACTCTGTAAATGTCTACTAAGTCCATTTGCTCACAGGTTTGATTCAATTCCTTTCTTTCCTGACTTTTTGTATAATTGATCTATTTCTTTGTGAAAATGGAGTATAAAGGTCACCTACTACATCTATGTTATTGTATATTTGTTTTTTTCATTTCTACTAGTAGTTGGGTTATATATTTGGGTGCTCCTGTATTTGGTGCATATATATTTATGGCTGTTAGCTCTTCCTATTGAATAATTCCTTTAACAAGTATGTAGTGACCTTCTTTATCTCTTCTTATCGTTTTTGGTTTGAAGTTTGCATTGTCTACAAACAGAATAGCTACCTCTACTTTTTTCTGTGTTCTTGCTGCTTGGAATATTGTTTTCCATCCTTTGACTTTTAGTCTATCAGTTTCCTTTTGAGTCAGATGTGTTTCTTGTATACAGCATATTGTGGGATCCTGTTTCTTTCTTTTTAAAAAAAATTTTTTTATGTAAAGAGAAAAGCATGTAAAGGGTAGAGATAATACAGAATTTCAAAAAAAGATGAACAATAAGAAATCACTGGTTGATAAATTACATGCTGGCCTCTTAGAAATAGTTGTTCAGGTTATAAAATTAAATCATACAAAGTAGATATTCAAACAGTGAGAGTGTAAACAGCTATGCATGCATGAATCTCTACATGTATTTCTATCGTTTCTGTATTAGAGGGAAAAACAAAAACTTAGCAAGACAAAACAAAACAAATTCCTATAAAATCATGAAAACAAAAAGTCGTATAAAACAACAGTACAAGGTGATCTACAACGATTGCTGTGTTGTTTCTTATTATCTTCAATAGAATTGTCTATATCATCAGGCATAAATGAATATAGCAGTATAATTGAATAAAGCAGTATATAACAATATTAGTAAAATAAAACATTGTAGACAGTATAAAACTTGAAAGGCAGGTAATAATCAAACCAGAGGGGATATTCTAGTGAATCTTGTCATTTAAGTGCAGTTGCCTATACTCTCAGACTTGATACTATCAATCATAACAGCTTTGAATAAAATCTATCAATACAAAACAGTGATTCAACAAACCAGATTCGATTACAATCAGTAATGGTAAAACAGTGTAGATTTTACAGAGCTTTAGATTAAGTTAATAGGAAATTAAGGATGATTACTGTATTATATCTTGTTATTTTCAAGATTACTGTCTGTGCTCTCAAATCTAGTACAGGTAGAATGCCTGGAACAGAATATAATACATGTAAGCAGAGTAGTGTGAGTAATGTGGGTTTTAAATCCTGGTGCACTATTAACAATATAGTGTATCAAGGCCATCTATGTTAGAGATTCTAGCCATCCTTCTCTGCCTCATTTCTGCTATTCTATTTTTCTGCCTTCATTTGTCTAGTTTTCTCCTTCATTCTACTGCCTTCCCCACTTGTTGAGGTCTTTCTGCCACTGTTCCTAAAATCCTAGTATTTTTTTTTTCTCTCTCTCTAGAATGTCCTTCAGTATTCTCTGTAGGGTTGGATTGGTGGTCAGAAACTCCCCCCGTTCCTCTTTGTCATGGAAGCATCTTGTTTCTCCATTAATTTCTAGTGACAGTTTTGCAGGGTACATCAATCTGGGCTTAGAGGTTATTTCCTTTCAGGGCTTGGAATACTTTGCTCCAAGCTCTTCTTGATCTGATGGTCTGTGTTGAGAAGTCAGCCGTGATCCTGATGGGCTTACCTTTATAGGGAATCTGTTTCTTTTCTCTGACGGCTTTTAATATTCTGTTTTTACATTGAATTTCTGGTGCCTTGATTATTATATGTCTGGGTATAGATCTGTTTTGGTTGTAGGTGGCTGGAGTCCTGTGTGCCTCACATAACCGAATGTCATTTTCTTTCCCGTGCTTGGGAAGTTTTCCTTAATTATTTCCCTGAATAGCCTTTGTAATTCACCTGTATGTATTCCTGCTTCTTCGTTCACATTTCTTATTCTTAACTTGTAGATTCTCTTGTCATCTTGTAGCCTTTGCATTGTTATTGCCTGTTTCCTTGTTTTTAAGAGATCTTTCCTTTCATGATCACACATTGCAAACTTGTGTCCAAGTTTTGATAATCTATCCTTAGTTTCTTTTAAGGCGTTTTGCCAGCTTTCAATGGAGTTTTTAATTTCCTGCTAGTCTCTTTGAATCTGCTTCATGTATTCTATATTTTCTTTATATTCTTTATCAAATGTTTTTCTCCTTTTTTTGTGTTCCTCCCTTCTTCAATCTGTATCATCCTGAGAGATGCTCCCTGAGAGCATTTCTCTTATGACTCTACTCATATCTTGCTTTACCTGATTTAATATTTCAGTTTTGAGCTCATCTACAAGGTCCCAAAGATATCTCTTAATGTCCATTGAAGCCATGTCTGCTGTTGTGTGTTTGCAACCCTCAGTCTCCCTTGTTTTTCCCTCTCCTGGATCAGTGCTCTCAAGGGGTTCTGGGTTGGGGGCCTCCTCCTGCCTCTCTCTCCTATCATTGTCCTGGCTTCCTCCACACAGGTTACAATGCAGGTCCCAGCCCCCTTTGCTGTTGGCCATGGTTTTTCTGAAGCACGCTGGCCAGGGACCTTTGCCCTCTTCTGACTGCTCTTGTCACTGAGGTGTAAGCAGCGGTTGTTTATGCCTGCCACTTCCCACTGAGCCAACCAAACTTCAGGGGCCTTCACCCATTTAGTGCTTGTTAGGTGCAGGGAATCAATTTGGGACGGCTCATTGGGTCCTGGCCAGGGATGTGGCCCAGTCCAATCAAATCCCACAAATGTGGTCTGAGGAGGGAGGAACCAACTGAAGTCACTGTCGCTCCCAGTTCATGCTCCTCTTGCCCAATACCAACATGTTGCCCATTTGGTCGCACCCTTCCCATGGGGTGGGGTCTCATTCCCAGCACTCACTGTGGATTAATGAAGGTCCCTTTGCTGGCTCCGCTTTCTGATGGCCTCACCACCCCCCGACTTCAGCGCTGCTGTGGTTCCTGTGAGTGGTGGCGGGAATGAGTTCGAGCAGCTGTGCTGGCCGGCGTGGATTCAGGCTGTTGCAAACTTGGCGGGTTGCCACAAAAGAAAACACTGTGTCCCGTAATATTTAGCTGTTTCAGTTGTAGTACTGATGTGTTTGATGAGCTTTTTTATGTTTTAATTTCTTCCTTTGTCAAGATGATCCATCTCCCTCTGTCTGGGTTTCTCCAGGGTGTTTTATTCTGGTACATGAACTATTTCTCCTGGGAGGCTTCGTATTTTGTTGCTCACTGATCAGCCATCTTGTCTTCTCCTCTCGGGATCCTGTTTCTTGACCCATTGTGTCAACCTATTTCTTTTAATTGGTGAATTGAGGCCACTTTCATTGGTGAATATAACTAATAGGTATTGGTTCAACTTTGTCATGTTATTTTCCTGCTGTTGGTTTCCTGTTTTTTCCCTTTGTTTAATTGCTTGCCCTGTTTGGTGGTTTCTTTCTGTTGTTCTGGAAATTTTATTCATTTTTATGTCTTTCTAATATGTCTTTCAGTATTCTTTCTAGGGTTGGTTTGGTGGACATGAATCTCTTCAGTTGTTCTTTATCATGGAAGTATCTTATTTGTCCATTAATTTTCAAAGAAAAATTTTTAGCCTGGCTTGAAACATTTCACTCTAAGCTCATCTTGACTTAAGAGTTTGTGCTGAGAAGTCTGCCATGATCCTAATAGGCTTTTTTTGATAGGTGAGTTGTGTCTTTTGTCTAATGGCTTTTTAAAAATATTCTGTTTTTATGCTAAATTTCTGATATCTTTCATATGTCTGGGTGTAGATTTATTTTGGTTATGATTTTTTGGCCATCTGTATGCCTCACTTATCTGTATATCTGATTCTTTCCCCATGCTTCGGACATTTTCTGCCATTACTTCTGTGAATAGTTTACTGATAATCATTTGTGTTGACTCCTGCATCTTCAATGATGCCTATTAGTCTCATACTGTTTCTCTTTGCATTACCTTGAAACTGTTAAATTGTCATTTCATGGTGTTTTGTTAATTTTAAAAGTTGTTTGCTCTCTTGGTCACTGGCTGCGATCTTGTCTTAAGGTCCAAAATTCTATCCTCATCTTCATTCAAATGGTTTCACCAGCTTTCAGTAGAAGTTTTTATTTCCTGGATATCTGTTTGAATTTGTTTTCTGCATTCTGGTTCTTTTCTGTGTTGTTCATTCAAGGTTTCCATCATCTTCCCATGCTCCTGTACTTTTTTAAAAATCTATATCTTTTCTAGTTATGCTGAGCAACTCTCTTATTAAAGTTGTCATTTCTTTATTTTTGTGAGAGATTATTTTCTAATCTGATTTCCTCTATAGCCTCATGGATTTGTTTATTTCACTTTCTATCTTTTCAGAAATTTCAGGTGTATGACTTTTAATTTCCTCTATTTTGATGTCTCCTATACTTGTTCCAATGGACTGAATGTCTGAGATTGCATTTTGCTTTTTTGTTTTGTCACTTTCACCTCTTGGTTTAATATTTTGGGCTTTTTAATTCCACTAGTCTCAACTGTCCATTGTGTGTCTCAGGGTCCTATGGTGTTGTTGATGTTCGTCCAATTGCTGGGCTCCATAATGCAGAGAGGGACCTGTCACCTGAATTCTTCCTGTAGTGCCTGTTGGGTGAGTCCTATATTCTTCCTAGGCTGACTAGCCTAGGAATATTGATGTAAGCCAACCCTTAGCTCCTATTGTTACTGGAGCTTCAGGCTGTTTCAGGGTGCCAGAACTACCTGGCTATAATGTGCACCTCAGCTGGGACTCTACTGTGTTATTAGGGTCTTGTAGGCCCTTTCGATTACCTCCGGCTTTGTGGAGGCCTTGTCAGCACTCTCCTCAACTCACCTGGTGTTCTCTGTATGGAAGAAGGACTCACCCACACTCTTGCCAGTCTTGCCAAGGTCCTACAGCTGGGGAGAAGTTTACTGATACTCCTGTTTACTCACTGAGGTCCTCTATTTAAAGGGGAAATGCACCACACTGTCACAAGCCTGCTGAGGTTCCCTGTTTGGGTGAGCTGTTGCTGAGGTTCTCACCAGCTCACCAAGGTTCTGCAGGTGGTGGCACGGGTTGCTAGTTGTCCTTGGGGCCCTGTGGTCTTTTGGGTGGGGTGGTAGGGTGACCTATGATTCTGCTGGCCTCTGGGTCTGTGGAGCAAGGAGGGGGGCAAGGCTGACAATCTGCTGACCCCTAGATCCATGGAGCAAGGAAAAGGGCAGGGCTGAAATTCCCGCTGACCCCTAGGTCCAAGGAGTGAGGAAGGGGTAGGAGTGACAAACTGCTACATCCCTATGTGCATGGAGAGAGGAGCTAATTTTTAAATTAAAATGTTCATTGTTATTTTCTGATCATACCATGTATATAAACATACACTGTATATAAGTACACATACATGTGATTTCTCTATTAAAAATTCAGTACTCAATCTGATACTTTATCATATCAGAATCTGTGCTGAGTTTGTTTTGTTTTGTTTTGTACCAGGGATCAAACTCACAACCTTGTGCTTGCCAGGCAAGTGCTTATACCACTGAGCTAAATCCCTGGCCCAGAATTTGTGCTGAGTTGAGGCAAAAATAATTGGAGAGTATCCTGGATTATGAAAACCTCTGACCTACATAATTGTAAATGCTCTATAATTTACCTTGGCGTTACATCCCAATAAATTGATTTTAAGTTGAAAATATGAATAAGTGAATATTGCTTTTAATACACCTAATCTAGTGTTCATCATAGCCTAGAAAAACACTACATAATAGAATATTGGTTGTCCTTCATGAAGTATTTATGGGCTCTTTATCTTCCACATTTTTTTCAATTAAGTCCCAGGCTCAATTTGTTGTTGCTGAAATAAAGCACTCAGATGCTCAGAAGTCTCAACAAGGTGAGTTCACTTCTGCAGAAGGATGTGCTGTTATAGCCCCAAGGCAAGGTAGCTAGCACACTGGAGGGCAGCAGAAGACTCCTTTTATGTCCTAAGGATGAGAAGCAGCTGACCTTCTTCCCCATTGGCTGGGTTGAAGGTTCACAATCTATTCCAGTTGGCTAGTCTCAGTTGCCTGAGGATTGGGCTTGAAGGTTTGCTGGGGGGGTGGATTTTTTAGGGGTACTTGAGGACACAGGGAACTGAATGTCCCTACCAAACAATCATTTTTTATAACTGTAACAACTTGTGGACCTGATATTTAAGGTTGCAGAGGGCAGTTTCAGGTGAACTAGAGTTGAAAGTGGAGGTGCTGCTGTTTAGATCCTTTGATAGAAAAGACATTAGTGCCACAATTTCTCACATCAGGGCTGCTTACCCTGGGAGCTGCCTGGGCTCCCTGAGAGGAGATGTTACTGCATAAATTTAGCTTGAGAAATGATCAAAATTCAAAATTTTAAGTGTCTACTATCACATCATAAAGTCAAAAGATTTTAATTCAAACTATTTTGAATTGGAGACCCTATGCTTTATTCTTGGTCAGTATTCATTTAAACTCTAAGTTATTATTTGGTAATTACATTACCTTAAGTATTAGTACTGTATTTCTTTTTCATTTTTTATTTAGTTCACCTTGGGTAACTCTGGTTTCATTGGTCCTGGAGCAAAAACAAAGATAAAGAATATAACACCTAAATAGTTTTGGAGCTCCTGATCTTGTAAAAGAGATAGGTATATAAAAATTCATGTCTTTAGTGTTAGACTGAAGTACAGATTACTTCTGGAGGGGAAAAAGGGAGATAATTAAGTCATATTTAAGTCTTATCCCAACACGTGCTTGCATAAAAAACAACTCACTTTGAGAACAACCAGAGTGCTTTCAGAGATTTTATGAATCATGAACTGGGAAGAATATTTGTTTTCTTTGGGAGATTATGTTAGAAAGTAAGTCAGGTATCATAGATTAATAAGCTATGCTTCCTGTGAAAGGTCAGCTACATAAGTTCCCCAAATTTCTCTTTGCAGGCTGTAATTGAGTGACTGAGGCTTAGAACCTGTTACTGTCTTTTCAAAATTAACAATAGTGATCCTGCTCTTACTAATCCAGTGTTTTACAGAACAGATTCTAAGAGAATATTTTACAAATTATGAAATAGTATTGGCAATGGGGCAGAAAGAGTCATACATGCGAGGTTTCTCACAATCACTGTTGGGATAAATCAGATTTTCTGAATGTTTTCTATGTAACACACTGTAGATTTTTGAAACATTAATAGAAACAATGGTGTTTTTTAAAATTACTTGCTCACAAAATTCTTGCTGTGTGGAAGCATACTCTACAGAACACACTTTTCTGTGAAACACTATTTGGAAAGTGCTGTTCAGAGTATTTTATTATTACTTTTTTTTGGTACCAGGGATTGAACTCATGACCTCACGCTTACCAGGCAGGCGCTTAAGCCACTAAGCTAAATCCCTGGATTATTATTACTTTGGAACACAAATGAAATTATTATATCACAAATTCCTGATAGCAACCCACCTAATTACTAGAAGTAATATTTTTTTAAACCTTTGACTTCAAGATTATATGAATTCATAGGAAGTTGCAAAGATAGTGCAGAAAAACCTGTTTTCCATATAGTTCCCTTCAGTAGTTAAATAACCACGGAAGATATATTAACTATAGTATAATATAAAAATAAAACTATACTGTATTTGCATGATATTAAATATATGTTAATATATAATATAAAATATATGTATCATTTAACTGTATTATATTAATTTATAACATAAATGTATTAACTAGTATAAAAACAAAATTGAGTAGTATAAAAAGAAATTGACATTGGTTCACTATGTATGTGTAAACTTACAGCATTTTATAATGTATAATTTTGCACAGTAATCATTGAAATCAATGGCTTCCATCCCACAAGGATCTCCTTTGAGGCACTTGTTCCTATCATCTCTAATTGTGGGAAACCACTACTTTGTTTTCTAATTTGTATTTGTCTTTATGAAAATATTACATATATAGTATATGACTCTTCAAGATTGTCCTTTTTCTCTCAGTGCATTCCCTTTGAAAGCCATTCAAGTTTTTATCAATAATTCATTTGTTGCTTTTTACTGTTTACTTGTGTTCTGTAGTTTTTGTGTAGCGTACTGCAATACTGCTTTCCAGAGTGGCTGTGTATTTTACATTATTATTGGCCACCTGTGAGAGATTCAGCTTCTTCAAGACCTTCTAAGGATTTGGTATTGTATTTTATTTTTATTGTTCTTAATGGTATGGAGTAATACCTCACCATGATCTCAATATGCATTTCTCTGATAATTAGCAGTGCTGAAGATCTTTTTCATATACTTGCTTGCCACCTGAACATCCTCTTTGTTAAAAAGTTTCTTTATGTTTTTTGCCTGTTTTCTAATTGAATTCTTTCAATTCTTGATTTATGAGAGTACTTGAAACATAGAGACCCTTGAGTGGGAAATATTTTGTCCAGAAGTTCAGATTATGTTTCCTCCCTCCCTCCCTCTATCCCTCTTTCCCTCCCCCTCTCTCTTTCTCTCTCTTTTTCTTTCTCTTTCTTTCTCTTTCTCCCTCCCCTCCCCTCCTCCTCCTCTCCTCTCCTCTCCTCTCTCTCTCTCTCTCTCTCTCTCTCTCTCTCTCTCTCTCTCTCTCTCTCTCTTTCTCCCCCCTCCCCCCAGCCCCTGTCTTGTCATTTTCTTACAAGAAGAATGGACAGAAAACATTTTTAATTTTGATGAAACCAATGTATTGATCCTTCCTTTTAAGGACCATGCTTTTTAAATCATGACTAAGAAAACTTCACAAAATCCTAGGTCCTAAATTTTTCCCTTTATCTTCAAAATTTCGCATTGCTTAAATCTTAGACTTCCATTTGTATTTTGTTCAATTTATTTTGTATTAAATATATTTCTTCTTGTCCATATAGTTGTCCAGTTGCTCCCACATCACAAGCAAAAATGTCCTCTCTTCATTGTTTTACAACTTTGTAAAAAATTACTTTTCTGGAACTATTTTGGAGTTCTTTGTTCTATTCTGCTGATCCAAGTATACTGTAATTTAGATCTGAAATATCTCTCCAAGGCTATATGTTAAAGACTTAGTCCTCAGCTTGGTCCTGTTGGAAAGTAGTGGACTATTAAGAGATGGGCCTTAGTGGAAGTAGGTTGGAGGATTTGAACATGCTCTTAATGGGCAGATTGGGACCACAGACCTTTGTTCTCTTTCTTTTGCTTCCAGGCTATCATGATGCAAGCAGCTTTCTCTGCCACATACTCCAAATATGAGGTAAAGCCTTACCATAGTCCCAAAAAGCAACAATGCTAATAGATCATTAGCTAAAACCCTCAAAACTGTGAGACAAGTAAACCTTCCTTCTGTTTAAGATGATTTACTTCAGACTTTTGTTACAATTTTAATGAAACCCTCATGAATACAAGGTGTCTTAGTCTTGATATTGACAGCTATGTAAGAAAACTTGAAATTATATCATGATTCCTCTAAAATCATTCTTTTTTAATAAAATTGTTTGGGTTATACCAGGTACTTTGAATTTCCATAATTTTTAGATATATATTTTATATCTATAAAACATAGTGATGCAATCTTAAGAGTCATATTAAATAGTAGATCAACTCAAGTAATATCTTCAATATGTCATGTCTTCCAATCTATAAGCACAGCTTCCTCCTTCTTTATTAAAATATTGCTGATTTCATTCATCAACATTTTGACATATAAGTCCTGTATAGACCTCATTAAATTTAGACCTAAATATAAGTGCCATTATGCTTTTAATATTTGTTTCCATGAATTAATTAAAATTTTGTGTGTCATCTTCATATTCTGTGACATTATTGATTGATACAAATTTTCAGTTTTGTAGAACTTTTCTTTCTATGTCATCTGAATATGGGTACAGTTTTAAGTCTTTTTATCTGATGTGGTTTGAATAATTTGTAGAAATCTTGAGTGAAATCAGTGGAGCTTAATGATTTCATTTTCAGGTATTCTTAAATCATCAGTTGCATTCCTTTAGTATAAAGCTACTTAATTTATCTATTTTATATTAAGTATGTGCTTTGTAAGGAATTAGTCTATTCAATCTGTATTGTAGAATTTATCTAGAGGCTCACACAATTTCTGTATCATACTTTTAATATCAATAGAATTTGTAATATATCATGTTTTGTACAGTAGACAATTTATGATTCATCTTTATTCTTTTTAAATGAAAAAATATCAATTAAATACACAAAGATGGAAAAAGAATAGAAATAGGTGTTAATCTTTTATACAAATGCCATGTAAGCAATTTGTCAAAGTTCAGACAATCAAATTATAAAAAGAAGTACAGAATTGTAGAATTTGAAAGGATCATAGAAGTTTGGTCAAGTTCTCTGAGTCAAGGAACTTATATTAAGGTTCTGTGAAAGATAAATTTTTACTCAATTACAATTAAAGTTAAAATTTTTGGAAAGGAAATGTTCATCCTAGTATTTTTGTCATTCTACTAAAATGTGAGAATTCTACTGGAGTATGTTTATTGGTAAATCCACTTCAATATCTTCTAAATTCCAAATGAAATACCAACCAATAAATAAATCATTTTTATAACTTTCCTGACCTTGCAGAAAGCATAGACAGCAAAAGACAATTAAGTCTTGTCGTATACTTTCGTAAAGCAGGATACATTACTTTGAATAAAAAATAGCTCTCATGTACCTCTTGTAATAATATTTTCCTAATATTAAATCAGTGTTTCCCTATTTTCTCAGCATGGGTTTTTGGTGATAATATTTCATGTGACTTGTCATTATTCTTGATAATAAAACATAAGTATTAGAAAACAGGTACCATTGCTTGTGCATATAGTATCTCTTCCCATTCTTCTTCATATTCTTAGCAATGAAGTCAGTGAAAGCATCCTAAAATCTTAGCACAGCATTCTATATGCGTAGTCCTCAGTTTTTGTTAGCTAGCCATTCACTAGATGGTTTCAGTTGTTAAATTTTCCCTTAAACATGGGGATTAAAAACTCAGAAAATAACATGGGAATATAATTGTGATTAGGCCATCATAACATTTATTATCTTTTTAATGTCTACAATATTCACCCACTTTAGGCAGTTTAGCTTTTGTTGTTTTAGTCTCATGCTGGTCATGTTTAAGAATGATGAATAGCTGGTTGAGTAAAGAGTAGGTAAAGAGAGTTTCAGATGATTGGACTTGCAAAGATGATAGGAAAGATGCAAAAGCAAGAGGAAGCAGGATGAGTTTGTGTGGTTAGCCTTCATGGACCATTTAGTTTGAGAGCAGGAAATAACTAGAAATGAGTCCAGAGAGACAATAAGCAACCTGTGTTAAGAAAGTGTGTTTTAAGTTGAGAGTAATCTCGAGTCACCTAACTATTTTAAGGAGGTAGTAAATAATGAGATTTGGGTTTTAGAAACATCATCCTGACATCACCATGAGGGGAACAACTTTGAAGGCAGAAAATCACAGATATACTATTTCAAGGTTCCTTCCAACAGACAGCAAAGTCAGTGGAAGTGAAAAGTAGTGGGTAAACTTCGGGAAGAAATAAAACTACAACTCTCATGAGTACTTAACTGGAGGTTTTCTGGGTTGGGCAAGTGAAGATCTAACAGTTTCAGTCACTTTTCTTAATTGATGAAAGAAAAGTATGAGGAGATTCTAAAGCTCAAAATTTCACATCTTAATCTGTTACTTGTGTATAGGTCAAAAGCATAATACTTAATTTCTTCAGGGGATATAAAATCAAGGATCATCCATTTATAATTGTAATCAAAACTGAGTCAATGAATTACATAAGAAGGGTATTTACTTGCATGTTAATTAAACAAATATAAGTATATATATGTCATGCATATTCAATACATAATGAGTTAGGATTATGGTAAGAAGTTAGGATTATGAGTAGAAAACCATAAATGAGGAAAATTTAGTTTGGAGGTCAATGAGATGAAAAGTACTTGCAATTACATTCTTGAATAAAATTTTAAGCAGAAATGACACTATAGAAGAGTAATAAATTGTCAAGGAGTATAAATCTTCCTCAGGACAAAGGAAAAATTCAGTAAGATGAGAGGAAATATTTTATATGACATAAGATGCAAATTAAATGTATGTGTAATTGGTGATAAGACAATAGGGCTTATGATGAAAATAGAAGATTTTATATATATATATATATATATATATATATATATATGAATATGTGGAAAGTAGTTGTGATTAAATTGAAAGTAAACTACTTAAAATTGAACAAATAAAATTAAGAACTAATTAAAATTTTGGTAAATCATGATAAAGGGACATAATTGTGTAAAAAAGATTTAAGAGATGAACAAAGATTTATTTCTAGGGAAGGATAATCCAACATTAGTATCTGAAAAAAAATAATTGAATATTTAAAGATTAAATCTATAATGGATGTTTATTTTCATAGCTTTCTTCTTCAAAGGCCCTGAGCAGTGTGTAAAACAAAAAATATGAAAATTCAATTATTTAATCACATTTCAAAAATGCTTCTCTGAATTTTCCTGATCAAATAAATAGAAATAAATACAGGAAAACAGTGAAAAATAAGACGAATGGAGTTAAATTAATATATTCAGAATTGAGCTTTAAAAATAAAAATATTTCAATCTTAATTAGGTACATTTATAAATCTGTTATAAATTAGACTTGTATAAATTTCATGTGCTAGTGGTTGTAAGAACATACTATTTGGTCAGAATACTCAAGAATATTTAAAAGTTTAAGCTAAAATGCTGAGGTAATAAGACATCTATATTTTATACTCTTAAACAATATTTAATAAAGACATGTTCAGTTTATCACAATAAAAATTAATTTTAAAAGACAATTGGTAACATTGAGGAGATAGATTTGCTTTTAAATTTAACATTTTCTGGAAAGTTGCTGACAGACTCTCCAATGGGGAAAGACAGCCATTCTGGATATATGCCTAGTGACATAATCCTCAAAAAGATAGAAAACACCAACATTGTGGGGTTGGGGCATGGAGAACAGGACTAGGAAATAGAAATAAAAATGTAGAAAAGTAACTCAGCTTCAAGACTTAATTAAGTATTTGTGAATAGCAGAAAAAGATGTATGAAATTCAGAGAAACTTAGAAGAAAGAAACCATGATAAAGATCATATGGAGAAACTTCTTGATTCACAACTGCACAGAGGCCCTTAAACAGGCAGCCTTGAATTAAGCGCAAGTGCAGTACCATAGTAAGGCTTTGTCAGAGAGAAATCAGGCCAAATGGTAGGAATATATCAGCAGTTAGAAGGAAACCATGGCCAGGCAGAAGGATCTCAGGGCAAATAGAAATCTACACCCCTGAGGAGCCACTTAGAGAAATCTCAGTGTCACTCAGGGAAATTTTGATGGCATCTAGAGAAATCTCAGGCCAATCCAAGAGATCTGACTGCTACTTTGGTAGAACTTACTGTCACTCAGGGAGCTTTCAGGACCAATCAGAAAGATATACAGAAAGTACCAGGAGGAAGATTAAAAACATCACCTTAAACTAAATCTGCAGTTGACAGCTCTTTTGCAGTGAAAACTAGGGATAAATATTTACACAAGCAGATGTAGTAAATAATTAAATGAGTATGAATCAGAGAACAATACCATTCAATAAGTGAAGTTCTGGTGACAATAATAGAAGACATGAAAGATACATTAGATATATATTTAAAACTTTCCCTGAAGATTAACTATACTACAACCAATAGTTTTCTACACCAATGGAAATGAATATACCTATATTTCAACTTTGGATCACTAGTTAATAAGACTAGGCTTTTAGTTAGTGTGAACGTTTCTAAGCTGAAAATTAAGGGCAACAAATTAATCAATTGACGACCAAAATGTCCTTTTGTTTTCAAGGTTTTCTATTAACAGGAAGATTATAGTGAATTATATTCAAGAGTATATATATATATATATATATATATTCTTTCAATATTTATATTTTTGCTCTTTTTGTTATTTTTCCTTAATGTAAGTTTTAGTTAAGCAATGTAAGCTTCAATTAGGAAAACCAATTTTTTTGCATAAAAAAGTCAGAAAAATTTAGCTTTTTTGCATAAAAGAACAGGCAGGTAAACAAGGAAGTTGATTTCGATTTTGATTGAGAGCTTTTGGGAAAAATAGTTATGTTTTCAGAATTACATATCTTTTCATAGTAGACAATTTATTCATCTGGTATAAGTTATCCTTCAGTTCTAGCATCAATGCAAGTGCTAAGAAGGCTCCATTTCATCAGTAGAACATGGTAATTGATAATAATTTTTGATGACAATATTCTGACAAGTCAGTAAGATTGAATTCCGTTCTTTGATTATTAAAAGGCTAAATATATATCTTTGCTTTTATATTTTCAAAAGAATATGCAATTACTTTCAATATGGGTTTTAACATTTTTAATTAGATTTTAGATATACATAGCAATCACTTTCATCATAGAGAATTTGTTCCTGTGTATTGTATAACCTGTTTCTTTTGCCTCCTTCCCCTGCCCTCCCTTCAACTGCTCCTTCCTTCCCATTTACAAAGCTTCATTTCCGTGTTTTCCTTCCTTCCTCATTGTTTCACTTTACCCTTCTTTCCTTTTTCCTTGCCCTCCCTTTTGTCCACTCATTTGAACATTTTCCTCCTATTTCACAAAACCTATTATATATTTTGGTCCTGCTTTATACTTTTGGTTTCACACACTAGAGAAACAATGAAATATTTACACGTGTCTGATTTATTTCACTTAGAAGTGTGGACTCAGAGTGCATCCTTTTCCTAGAAATGTCTCGAGCAAATCTCTCTTCATGGCAGAGTAGTATTCCATTGTATAAAAACCCCATTTTCTTTATCCATTCACCAGCCGATGGGTACTTGGGTTGTTTCCAAGATTTGACTAATATAAACTGTGCCACTGTAAACGTAGGTGTGTGTATATCACTGTGTATCTTTTTTTTGGAAGATACACAGGACCCTCCTATATGGCTATATTAAATCATTTTTTGTGAAATCTCCACACTGATTTCCACAGTGGTTGCACCAGTCTTCAGTCCCACCAACAGTGGAGAAGGGTTCCTTTTCCCCCACAGTGGAGAAGCATTTTTGTATTCCCAGAATCATGCCAGCATTTGTTATTGGTTGATTTCTTGATGATAGCTATCTTTCTGGGATGAGATAAAATCTCAGTGTTATTTTAATTTATATGTCTCCGATGACTAGTGATGTTGAACCGTTTTTCATTTACTTATTTGTTGTTTGTATTTCTTCATCTGAGAAGTTTGTATTTATCTCAGATATCCATTTTTGAATTGAGTCTTTAAATTTGGGAGATATGATTTTTTAAAAAAAAATTTTATATGTTCTCAATAGTAATTATCTAAGAGACAACTGGAAAACATTTTTTCTCACCCTCTGGGTTTTCTCCTCACTCTGTTGGTGGTTTCTTTTGCTGTTCAAAAGTTTTCTAATGTGATAAGATTCCAGTTGTTGATTCTTTGTGACAGTTCCTGTGTGATGAAGGTTTTATTAATAAAGTATTTGCCAACACCAGTGTCTTCAAGGGTTTTACCTATTGTATCTTCCAGCGGATTTAATGTTTCTGTTTTAATATTTAGATTTTTGTTCCTTTTCAACTTTCGTTTAGCGCACTGTGAAAGACATAGCTCCAGTTTTAATCTTTAGCATGTGCAATGCCAGTTTTCCCAGCACTGTTTATTAAAGTGGCTTTGCTCCAGTGATTGTGTGTGGCACCTTTGTCAGAGATAAGGAGGCTGAGTATGTCTGGAGTTGTTTCTGCATCTTATGTTCTGTTGCACTGATCCTCAGGTCTGGTGTTTTTGGTTTTGGTTTTTGGGGTATTTTTCCCATTATCATACTATTTTTATCACAGTACCTTTATAGTATAATTTCAAGTTGAGGATTGTGATGCTTCCTGCCTGGCCTTTGTTTCCCAGAATTTCCTTTGTTCTTCTAGGTCTCATCTGGTTCCAAATGAATTTTAGGATTGTTTTCCTCATTCTGTGAGATATACTGTTGAACTTTTGATTGGAATTGCATTAAATCCAGTATAACAGTCTTGGAAGTATGGGCATTTTCATCATATCGGTTCTTCCTACACAAGATTGAAGATATCTTTCCATTTTCTCATATCCTCTCCAGTATTCTTTTTCAGACAACTATAGTTTTCAGTAGAGAGGTCTTACTTTCTTTGTTAGATTGATTCCTAGGTATTTTACTTTTGCGATACTATTGCAAAAAGTGTGATTTCCCTAGTTTCTTTCTCAGTAATTTTGTTCTTCATGTACAGGAAGACTATTGATTTTCAAGTGTTCATTTTGTGTCTCACCATCCTACTGAGTTTGCTTATTTAGTCTAGCAGTCTTTTGTTAGAGTTGTTTGGGTCTTCTACGTACAGTATCATGTCATCTGTGAATATTGATAATTTATCTTTTTCCTTTCCTATTGTTATTCTTTTTACTTCTTTCTCTTGTATGAGTGCTCTGGTTATAGTTTCCAGAAGTATGTTGACTAATAATAGATAGTGGATATTCTTGTCTTGTTCCTGATTTTAGAGTGAAAGCTTTCAGTTTTTGACCATTTAGTATGACATTGACTGTTGGTTTTTCATAGGTGGTTTTTATCAGACTGAGATAAAGACCATCTATACCAATTTTCTTAAGGGTTTTTTTTTAATCATGAATAGGTGCTGGACTTTGTCAAAAGCTTTTTCTGCATCTAGTGAGATGATCACATGTTTTTTGTTCTTGGCTTTGTTAATATGATGTATTACATTCATTGATTTACTTATGTTGAACCATCCCTACATCCATGAGATGAATCCAACTTGGTCATGCTGTATAATCTTCTTTTATGATTTGCTGCATTCTGTTTGCCTGTATCTTATTGAGGATTTTTGCATCTATGTTCATTAAGGAAATGGACCTGTAGTTTTTCTTCTTGGTTGGGTGCTACTCTGGTTTTTGTATAATGGTAATGCTTGTTTCCAGGAATGATTTTGGAAGTATTGTTTCCCTTTCAGTTTCATTAATAGTTTGATAAGTGTTAGAATTAGGTTTCTAAGTTTCTTGGAGAACTCAGCAATGAATCCATTAGAGCCTGGGCTTTTCTTTGTTGGTAGGTTTTTAATAACATCTTTGATTTAATTTATTCATATTGGTATATTTATGATTTTATATCTTCTTGATTCAGCTTTAGTAATTCATGCATATCTTCTGCATTTGGTAATTCATGTCCATTTCTTCTGCATTTTCCATCTTATTGGAATGCAAGTTATCCAAGTATATATAGATGATCTGGATTTCTGCAGGGTCCTTTGTGATTTCTCCCTTTTCATTCCTAATTTGAGTCATTTTTTTCCTTTTTTTGATAGCTTTGGCTAGGATTTGTTGTTTTTATTTAATCTTTCAAAGAGCCAAGCCTTCAATTCCTTCTTTTTATTGTTTTCTTAGTCTCCAATGCATTATTTCTTTCTCTGATCTTTATAATTCCCTCCCTTGTATGAGCTTGGCTGCTGCTCCTGCTCCTCCTTCTCTTTCTTCTTCTTTTTACAAGTTTGATGTTCAGCATTAAGTTGTATATTTGAGCTTGTTCGGTTTTTGTGCTATAAATATTCATAGCTACAAATTTTCTTCTTAGAAGTGTTTTCATTGTGTGCTATAAGTTCTGGTGTGTTGTACTGAGATTATCATTAAACTATATAAACTGTCTAATTTCTTAATTAATTTCATCTGTGACCTATTGGTTGTTCAGGATGGTGTTAATTTCTTTTCATTTTTTATTTTAAAGGTAGTAGAAATACAACAGAACAAAGCCAATTGAGACAGTGCGGTGGATTTGGTACAGAACTTCACAGCAGGTTACTGGGATAGAGTAATAGGTACCATATATATCTCATTATCTTTACAGTAGTTGTCTAGTCAACTAGGTGTAGCAAAATCAAACCAAAGACAGAACATTATAAAATCAATCAAAAGAGAATATTGAATAGAGTAGAGCAATTAATCATAATGAAGCAAAACTGAAAACAACACTTGCTTTCAAAGAGAAGATAGAGGAGACCTCCCATATTTGCTATATTGCATACAGTCACCCTCCCAAGAGGTGCTTAGACCTCTGTCCCCAGTTGCTAACGAAGGGGGGAGGAGTTTGGGATGTTTGATTCCAAGCCTGTGCATGGGTAGGCTCATAGGAGACCCTACTGAATCTCTTCCTGTCTCACGCCCAAGGGAGGCACTTACCAAGAGGGCGGGAGGTGGATTGCTTCTTTGTGCAGTCTCCTGGGTTCCAGCATGGCCATGGCCGGGTCTGGGGGCGGCTCTCTGGTTCTCCTTTTGGCTCACACCAGAGGGAGGGAGGTGCTTACCAAGAGGGTGGCGGGCGAATTGCTTCTTTGCGCAGCCTCCTGGGTTCCAGCATGGCCATCAGGATGGTGTTAATTTCCATGTGTTGTCACTGTGATTTTTGTCAACATGTGACAAATAAAATTTAAATGTGGCTATTGTCTTAGTTATTGTTCTCATTTCTGAGACAAAATATTCAACACCCATAAGTTAAGAAAGGAAAGGTTTATTTAGCTCATAGTTTGTAGATATCAGTCTGTAATTGACTGACTCCAAAGAAGGGTGGCTTGACAGGGTGCATTGCGAAGGAGAGCATTCATGGCAGGAAGAAGACAACAAGAGCTAGCAAGCAAGGGACCAGGGTAGGTTCTTTTGCTCCTTTCATATTTTATCTAGCATACCAGGCTTAGGGCAGATGCAAACCTAACAGTAGACTACTTTATTAATCACACACCTTTAACTCCAGCACATACTTTAGCTCTGGATACCTCTGAAAAAGTCTCACCTATGACCACATTAAGCTTTGGGGGCACATCTAGATAAAAACCATAATAGATGTGAAAAATTTAAAAAACAAAAGACAACTGTAAACTGGCTATGAAAATTTTGAATGTCAAATCACTGAAATGTTGGCATGCTTTGGACAAATTTGTGTATGTGTGTTTTCATGTTTGTATCATAAGTGCTTTTTTATTATGCAAATGGATCAAAACTAACAACCTAAGAAGTTGAAATAGAAATAATATTAAGGGAGCTTCTTCTATCTGTGAATAAGGCTTATGTCTTGACAAAAACTATAGAATAAGATATGAAACAAATATCTGCAGACATATAAACAGCATAGGATTATGTATTTTGTGTTCATATTATAAAGGAGGAAAGATTTAAAGGGCATACAAAAGAAGTGAGATATGCTATGAACATGTACCAACTTCCCATGAGAAATGTAACCATCATGTACTGCAAATATATGCTAATAAAAAAGGAAAAGGAAATATAGACAAATAAATATCAGAAATCACACTGAGCAATTGTAGAGCTGCAAACAGTATGCTACAAGATCACAAGGTGGGAGAGATACAGTACTGTCCAAACAAGCTATGTCTTCAGCGACCAGAGCACTCACTGTCGACGCTCAGTAAATGTTTCTGATGAAGTAAATGGTGTCCAGATTTTGTATAATTTCTTTGTAGTGACTAGAATAAAACTTGATAAACCTTTAAAAACTTTCTGGAATGAATGAAGTAAATGAGCTCCTAGGGTAGTCTTCTCTTCTGAGGCTCTTGTGCTGTTCCAACCTAGGGCAGGGACATTCCTGCTATGTGGTTGCCACACTTGTTTCTGTGTCAGGCAGGGACTTGCAAAGAACTTATCAGGACCTGTTCCTACACAGGAAAGTTAGGATTATATTGTTGTAACAACTGTCTTCTCTTCCCTTGGGGAGTGAACCACATGTTTGGCATTATCTGATGATTTTCAAGCATCTGCATAACAAACTCTGCATCTTGGGGAGCAGGAGAACTCTTTAGTTTTTACTGGGGGCCCCTAAATTTGGTCTAGTAGAACTCAAAAAGTAGGTGGCTGATATGACCTTCTATTCTCACTGCAGCTGCTTTCCTTCTTCTGGGATTGCTGAGAAGACAGAGACTGAGTAAAGCCCTTCTTCCTGAATAGAAAAAAAGTGTCTCCTTTCATCAAAAGATTTCTTTCTTAGTAGGAAAAAATAATATTTCCCCAGATTGGCCATTCTCTGGCATATAGGAAATACTGGGATAAGAGCCAGGAAACACCAGCTCTGAACTGTCACTAGTTGACTATGTGAGTATGGTGGAGTCACAGCATTGGTGGGCTTCAATTATTTGTGGAATGAATAAATCAGCATATCATTAAGATCCTTCTACAGTCTTTCTACAGTCTATCTTACTTGTGAGTTCCTGTGATTTTATGCCCTTTTGGTATCAGTTTATAAGCATCAAAAATGTTTTCATCAAAGCTTAAAAGTAGTGTAAACCTCTAACTTACAATGATTGGAAAACAAAGAACTAAACACAAAGTTATAAACAATGAAAGTAAAAATTGAGATGCAAATAAAGAAATATCACAATTAGAGACTACTAAGAAGGCCAAAGTAGTTTCTTTGAACATAAATTCTTTTTTTGTTGTTGTTGTTTTTGGGTACCAGGGGTAGAGCTCATGACCTCATGCTTGCCAGACAGCCACTTGCACTACTGAGCTAAATCCCCAGCCCCTGAACATAAATTCTTAAGAAAAGTTATCAAAATTAAAGAGAGGAATACAATTTAGAATTATCAGTAATGAGAAACTAAATATGCCAAAATCCCATAGATTTTTAAAAGAATAGTAAAAAATATTATTTGGCTTTATTTTTACTTTGAAAAATTGACATATCATTATGTTTTATGAATAATAATGTTTCAAAATACAACAGCTGGAACAATGAGAAAATACCCTAAAATATCAATTTATTAAAACTGAATGAAATCTGGACAAAATTATATCTATTACAGAAACTTGATATCAAAACATTTTTCCACAAGCCAAAGTTTAACCACACATGACTTTACTAGTGAAATATATTAGTAAACTTTGAAGAATGAAATTCAAAACAACTTTCAAAAACTCTTTCATAGCATAAAAGAGAACATGTCCTAACTCATTTTAGTCCATTTTTAGCTTCTGTAAAAAAAAATGCCAGACTGAGTGGTTTGTAAACACTACAAGTTTCTCTGGCTCTTCATACTGGAGTCTGGGCAGAGGAACCTGGTTCTGCAACAGAGCATGACAACAGGGCACCCGAAGACATGCAGGACAGACAGAAAAGGGAGCCCAACTTCTTCCATAACTTACTCATTCCCGCGATGACAGCATGAATCCAGTCATTACCTGTTTATTTCACAAAGATCCTGCCTCTTAATTCATTCAAAATGACAATTAAATTTTAATGAGCTTTGGAGAGGATATTTAAACCAAAGAAGTGGTGAACATATACACTACTTGGGAATATATCTGATAAAAGGTGAAACTCCAAAATACCATGGGTAAAAGTTAGAAAAGAAAATGTTGAGATCTACCATACGGCAAAATGCTTATCATTAACAGTGCTGTAGCATGCATTAACAATTTGTTGAGAGAGTGGATTTCATGTCCTATATTCTAACCACAGCTACAAAAAAATGAAAGGAAGAAAATTATTAGTGGGAGCCATAACTAACTGCCAGCTTTAATGAAGAAAATATATTTTATCATTGTACCTGTTTACAAATGAATTAAAGGAGAATGTGTGATTTTTATAATGGAGAAGTATAATGATCTGCACATTAGTCAGGCTTCCCAAGTTAACATCTTGCATTTTAGGATAAATCAATATGCTCTTGATGTGACATTCTGAGCATTACTGCTGAAATGCACAACCTGAGTCGTATTATAAAGAGTTTTCAGACAAACCTAAATTCAAGTACTTTTTACAATAAGTGGTTTGTCCTCATCCCTCATCATATGTGTTGAGGACTGGAAAGGAAAAAGTATCTGGAAGTGCTCTTGCAGATTAAAAAAGTAAAGAGTCATGACAGCTAAATACAGTGTGTGATCCTGGATTGCATTCTTAACTGAGCAGAAATATGTCTCTAAAGGATATAATTAAGATAATTGAGGAAATTTAAATATGGGCCAGAGATTAGATATTATATATTGTCAACTTTACTTTTTAAATTTTATTTCAGCTATATAAAATGTATGTTTATATAAAAATATGACATTGAAAAAATTGCACAATGTCTCTAACTTATGTTTAGATTTTTCTGGAAAACTATACACAAATATACATAGAACAAGTGAGGAAGTAGAGCCAAAATTTGGAGGAAGAGGATAAATAATAGGAAGGAAGGCAAAGAAAGGTTATAAAAATGATGCACATGATCAAATGAAAATTACTTCATGTTATGTCACGTTATACACATCCATGAGAATGCCACAAAAAGATTAGGGAGGAGCAGAAATGGTAATACACCCTTTGAGGTAATTCTCCTGTAACCACCTCCAGTCAGCCTCACCTCCTTAGTAGCATGATCATTAATCATCTGTTGAGTATAGAAACCTCATGATCCAATCATCTTCCACACAGATAAAAATTTTGGAGGACATTTTAGATTAAATCATAACACATGTCAAGAAAAATCTAATTTATCTTTTTATGGTTTGGGTCAATATATAGGACATAAATTTCAATGACAAATAGCTAAATTATAATTATCTTAGAATATTATTCTGTATCTCAAAAGCCAGCGAGCTTTGTTTTAATAAGGGAAATATTTTTGTACTGGGTTATGTGGTATCCTCCTTTATGTCCACTTAAGTTGTGTAATGTTCACCCAAAACTCACGTCCACATAGAACCTCAGAATTTGGCCTCAGAAATAAGGTATTTATAGATACGATCAAGATAAAATGGGATCTGATTGGATCAAAGTAAGTCCTAATCCAATGGTTAGTATAAGATTGAAACACAGAAGAGCACTGTGAGGGGAGCACTTTGTGAGGAGAATGATAGAATGATGTCTCTTAGCCTAAGTGAGCAAAGATAGATAACTGCTAGCATCCATGAAGAATCAGGGAAGCCTTGTTCCCAGTGTCCCATAGGCTCTGCCAACACCTTGACTTCAGATTTCTAACCTGCTGTTATGAGGTAATGAATTATGACTGTTTCAGTTCCCCAAGTTTGTGCATATGTGTGTGGTTTTTGTTTTGTTTTGTTTTTTCCTTAAGCCTTCGGAAATGGAAAATTGGAAACTGCCTTCTTCTCTAATCATACTTTTTGCTTGTTTCTTTTAACACTATGATTTAAAATTCTTGTCCTTTGCATCATTTGTACTGTAGTCTACAAGAAGTTATTCTGCAAAAAAAAAAAAAAATGTTTTCCAAATAACCTACATAATTTGGAAATATATCTGAAAAGTGTTATCTGAAAAGTGTTTTCTATATAGTAGAAATTCTTAGAATCTTTAATGTACGAGTATGTTTTAAAAATTATCTCCCAAAGAAGGATATAATTTTAGAATGTCCCATTCACTTGATTGCACAACATTCTTCAAATGACATATTCACACCCATATAAATTACTATCCAAGTACACTGTTAAAGAAGGGAAACCTACATCATGCAACTTCAAGAATAAGCGAAACTGGATGACTACTCTCTTACTATTGCTGCTACAGGAAGGAGTCTCCCACCACATTTCCTTGCAGATAGAGCACTTTCTTATTTTCTAGTATTTGTAAACTGTGGCACTAACCTCTCAGCCATTTTGAAGTGACCTAACATTATAGGGTCTTGGTTACACCAATCTTCAGCTCAGATCTTTGTTACCTAAAATACAATATCAAAAAAATTTAACTTTCAATTTCAGCTTTCTCCTCAACCAAAATAAGAATATTAGCAACTGTAGAGGTGATGTGAAGATAAAGTAAAATGATAACATATAAAGAGAATGCTTAGATCTAAATAAAGCACATTATGTTGAATACAGATTGTTGTAGTCAGGGGTTATACAGAGAACAATTAGAGTCAGAACTTGGAGTTTATAATATTATTTTTATGATGGTCACCCAGAATTAACACAAGAAAATGCAGGAAATCTATCCACAGCATTAAAGACATAGAATATTTAGCCAAAGGCCTGAATCCCACAGCAATGTCCCACATGAGGCCAGATGAAGACCCAGAGCTCATGACAGTAACTTCCACGAGTCCAACAGGAGGTTTAGAGCCCACAAGAAGGACTCACGCCAGTCTCTTTTACAGATCCGTGCTGGGAAGGCCCAAAGGTCAGCAGTGGAAACTAGGAAGTCTATGCCAGTGGGGTGAAGGAGCTGTACTGATAGGTTGAGGGTTCTATGCTGGAGCCGAGAAGTCACACTCACAACAAAGACCAGGGCTGTCCTGAAAAGCACCACAACCATTCTCAGCGACACGGAGGCCCCGAGCACCTCCTATGACAAGCACAGTTGAGTACATGCCAGGAAGCCAGTGTGACGAGTTCATCTTTGAGACCAAGCAGCACACGTTTGCCCTTCTAGAGCCAAGAAGCAATGCTCGATGTGAGAACTAGAGCTTCTCCAGGAGAACCCACAAAGCCTTAACACATCAATGCCTTAACACACTAACACCTTAAAGCACTAAAGCATACCTTCTCCTTCTCTACATCTCTATTTATGCTGGCACCTTTCCTCAGGTGGAACATCTATGCTCAGCACCCTGCTGATGTAATCCAGCTGGCATTAAATTGACCACCAGTTTTTAATCCATAACAGATTATCCCTTTTCCAGTCCCTGTTTTTCTGAATTGCTTTATTTGTAGAATTTGCTTAACAAATTTATATTGAATAAGTGAATATAAATGGTGAAATCTTAATTTTAGGAATTTGATTATAGGGTCTTACAAGGAAATAGATTGTATTCTTTCAGGGTTATGCCTTTTAAGTGAAAAATACCTTGTGCTTATAAAATTATTTAGCACTACTCAAAGTATACCTTGTGAATAGGAGGAATTGGATGGATGATACAACTATAGACAAAGGTGATCATGTTCTTCATGGTTTATGGCATGCCTATGTGGTACTGGGATTAATTACACCACAGAATGCCAAAAATTGGAACCTGCTCACAGAACTATTTGCGACGTATCTCCCTTTGTAACTATAAGAAATAATGAAATATGAAATTAGAAGTTATTCCCTTTCCCCAAGTGATGTGAGATTCAGTTTATGCTTATTTGTTCTATTTTCCTACTGATACATCAGGATTAAACATTCTAAGACAATATGTCTCTAAAACCATGGCAAAGATTAAAGGGAAAATTGTGACTTGTACAGTTTCATGCAGCAATGTTGATACAATTTTTCTCTTTAAACAAATCTATTTGCAGCACCACCCATTATCTGTTTATGTGAATGACTTTTCTTGATGTTGGTATGTATAGTAATTGGGTCATTATGAGCTGCTAAAGTTTAGCTGAGAAGAGTAAAATGTTTTGTAATTTTTAAAAACAGCATTTCAGATTTTAAACTAGGTCCTGAGTTTTCCCAGTCCTCTGAAAGAATACTTAGCTTTAGTATTATGATCTAAAATAGGCTGCATGATAACTTATTTTAGGAAAGAAAGTATATTTTCAAATATAATTTTAAAACTGAATTAGCAGTTAGATAGAAAATGCCATCCTTTTGATTTGATGATAGAAATTATGATGAAAAAAATTTCTCTATTCTTGAAAACACTTGAAGTTAGTCTATTAAAATAAATAATTTTCTAAACCATATTAGACTAGATACTTTCTTAAATTTAAAAATTTTAAAAATTCATTAAAATTCTAAAAACAAGCATTTAAGCTCTTTTGCATTGTTTGGCAGGTACATTAATGGAAAGTATGATAAAATTAACTTTCATTTTACTAGATTTAAATATCTCAAAATAGTATAGCAGAGAGGGTAAGATTCACAGTGTTTTTAATGATTTTCAGCTTATCAACTTCAGTGAACATAGAGTGTATATTACATTTTTAAATACTTTATGTGATTTTCCATAACGTATATTCATAAAGCAACAGAATTTTAATGATGTGCGCTAGAATATAGAAATTCTTAGTGTTCTGTATAATGGAATAAATGCTTTGTGTTGAAATTCATGTGGATTCTCAAGGACATTTATTTATTTTCCTTTGGCTACTCAGCTAGGGAGTGATCCCTTAGTGTTTTGATGGCAAAGTCATTCATATTCTCATTTAGATAAACTTGCTTTAAAGATTTGAGCACTTTTTCAAATGAACTTTCTTTAAGATAAAAATCTTTTTTTAATACATATTGAACTATGGCAATTGATTGTCCTGCTTTTTTTAGTTCTTAGACACTATATTACATATAATTATAATTTTACAGGTTTTTAATTCAGTTATAATCAGGCCAAAATTAAGAAGTATATTGTTATTAGTTGTGATTTAATTAGACATCCTCTAGTTTTATGTAGTGTAACATAGACATACTTAAGATTAAGGATTAAAGATTTCCTTAACATATGATTTCATAAGATTCACACCTTATACCACACCCCTCAATTTTGTAGTATCTACACCTGCATTGTTAGATGTATAGTTAACTGCACCCTTACAAAGAAATGTCTAATTGTTTCTACCATAGAGGAAATGGAAGAAAAAGTAACTAAAGTGATGTGAATAATAAAATATCCAAAAGAACACTTGAAAGTAGTTTGGCATTCTAACAAATTTTATTTAACTTAGCAAGTTTAATTTCTGCAACTTATTACAATAAATTTGTAGTATTATACCTTTTATACTACTTTTCCATTTCACGATATTCACATTTTTAAACTGTGAAGCTGTTGTAAAATATAATTAAAATAATTAATGAGAACTTTTGGTAGGCAACATTTCCAAGTGAAACAGTATTGCAAAATAATAAACTACCTAAAAACCAAGTCCTGAGGAGCAATGATGAGAAAAGAGAAGTAATAAATTATAATGACTAAATCTGAATCTGCGGATGAAAATGTGTGTAATTCTAAGGTGTTTTCTCAGTAATTTTCAGATTGGGACCAGAATGGTGGAAAAATGAACTAAAATATGCCATGAAAATATCTGTATATAACAAACAAAAATAGTTTATACAAATGTTGCTGTCAGGTTTTGTATATAACGTGATATAGCAAGGTCACTGTGATTTTGAATTGTATACCTCAAAGAAAACAGATTTCCTTTGTTTCTAACATATGATTGGAAATGTTTTCCAGATGCCTTCAGTGGACGCTGTGATTTTGAATTTGACCTTTGTGTGTGGGAGCAGGATCAGGATGATGACTTAGACTGGAGTCTGAAAGTCAGGAGCATCTCTGAGGCCAGCATGGATCCAGCTGTGGACCACACCTTGAGAAATTCATCTGGTCACTATATCTTGATAAAGAGCTTTTTTCCACAGCAGCCCATGAAAGTAGCCAGAATATCAAGTCCAGTGATAAATAAGAGAAGTAAAAACTGCAAGGTATGGAGGCAAAAAAGAAACTAAACTCAAAAACAGTGTAACAACTATTGATAAAGTCAAACACAGAAAATAGAATGATGGGGGCTGGAGCAAATATGAGTTTGAATTTACTCATCACGCAATGTGTCAGGGAGTGTAGAGGAAGTAAAATCAAAAGAAAGGATAGTAGAATGAATGAAATTACTGAAATTTTGGAAAACTTCATGCTTAATTTATTCACAACTATGGATAATATGCACAAAAAAGGAAAATACTATTTGGGTCTGCTCAAGGATTCAGTACTTATTATATTTAATTACTATTACCACCATAATATAAAATTTAGCACTGAGCAGTATATAATTAAACATCTCTAATAACTAATATTACAGATAGAGCAGCAATAAAAAGGTAGATGGAGTCTTCAAGAGAAAAGAAACATTAAATGTGACCTTAAAAATAAAAGTATTTCTGTAGGCAGGAATACTTGGTCCTGGCTTGTGAAAATTTGAAGAAAGTGTTTGAGGAGTATTAAAGCATAAATGGGACTTTTTGGCCTAACAGATTCACATAATGACTATTTTCAGCATTTTTCTATTACATTATCATTTTCTTGGTAGTTTGTATAGATTCCATAAAAGATTTGAGCCAAATAACTTAGGAACTAAATCTATGGGGTTTTTAAATTTTAATTTAATTTAATTTTTTAAATTTTATTTTAAAGAGAATAAAACAAAAGATAGAACAAAGCAGATCAGAACAGAACAATGTAAGCAACACAGCACTCCATGACAAGACAACCAGATATTAACAGTAGCTACCGTAATGTCTCTTTCTTTGAAATAGTTTATCATAGCTTCACACACAATAATATCAAAAATAATAAAATAGTATAAAACTATTCAAGAGAATGAAAGTACTACAGGACATTCTGAACCAAATAACAGAAAATAAACAATGGCTACTATAATATCTCATTTTCCATTAAAATTTGTTTATACTATCACACATATTAAAATCCAATAAGATACAACATGATAGAATCAATGGTAATAGAAGAACAAAAGCATGGTAGGACTTCAAAGCAAGATGATAATAAATCAGCAATGGCTGCCATAATGTCTTGTTTTCTTCAAAATAGCTGTTCATACCATCACACATAATAAAATCAAACAAAACAATAAAACCATTCCAACTAATGAATGGTTATGAAAACATTATAAGGCTTCAAAGCAATGTAATGGGGAATCACGATTACCATAAAATGTTATGTACTTTTACCATTTCTTACACGAGGGAGACTATATGGTATTTATACATGTGAGTTTGATTTATTTCACTTATGAGTATAGATTCAAGTTGCATCCATTTATTTATAAGTACCTCAATGTGATCATTCTTTATAGCTAAGTAGTACTCCATTGTATAAAAGTACCACAATTTTTTTTATCCATTCCTCGTTGATGGGCACTTAGGTTGTTTCCAAGATCTGGCTATTACAAATTGTGCCACTATAAACATGGGTGCAGACATATCACTGTGGTATAGTGTTTTCAGTTCTTCTGGGACTATGCCTAGGAGTGGAATAGCTGGGTCAAATGGAACTTCCAATCCCAGCTTTTTGAGGAATCTCCAGATTGACCTCCACAGTGGTTGCACCAGTCTGCACTCCCACCAACAGTGCAGAAGTGTTCCTTTTTCACCACAGCTTCTCCAGCATTTGTTGTTGGTAGTTTTGTTGATCCTGGCCATTCTTTCTGGACTGAGATGGAATCTCAATGTGATTTTAATTTGCATTTCTCTAATGACTAATGATGATGAACATTTTCTCATGTATTTATTTGTCATTTGTATTTCTTCATCTGAGAACTGTGTATTCATCTCAGATGCCCATTTTTGGATTGGGTTTTTGAATTTCAGGGGTCTGATTTTTTTTTTAATTCTTTGTAAGTTCTAGACAGAAGTCCTTTGTCTGAAGGACAGTTCACTAAGATTTTTTCCCAGTTTGTGGGTTTTCTTTTCACCTTGCTGGAGATTTCTTTCGACATGCAAAAACTCTTTAATAAGACATGATCCAGTTATTGATTCTGGGAAATATTTCCCATGTGGTTTGATTCTTGTTCATAAATTCTCTACGTACCCCTATGTCTTCAAGATTTTTACCTTCTTTGTCTTCCAACAGATTTAGTGTTTCTGTTTTAATATTTAGATCTTTGATCCATTTAGATTTTAGTTTAGTACACGGTGATAGGCATGTGTCTAGTTTTAGTTTTCAGCATATGGATGGCCAGTTTTTCTAGCATTTTTTATTAAAGAGACTGTTGTTCTTCTAGTGAACATGTTTGGCTTCTTTATGAAAGATAAGGTGGTTGAGTGTGTTTGTAGTGGCGGTTGTATCTTCTAATGTATTCTGTTGATCTTCAGATCTGTTTTTATTCCAGTACTGTGTTGATTTTATTACAGTAGCTTTGTTGTATAACTTCAAGTCAGGGATTGTGATGCCTCCTGCCTTGCCTTTGCTGCTTACAATTGCCTTTGCTACTCTAGGCCTCTTCTGGTTCCAGGTGAATTTTAGGAGTGATTTCTCTAGATCTATGAGGTATGTTATTGGTATTTTCATTGGGATTGCATTGAATCTGCATAACAATTTTGGGAGAATGGCCATTTTCACAATATTTATTCTTCCTATCCATGAACAAGGGATGTCTTTCCATTTTCTGAAGTCCTCTTCGATTTCTTTTTATAGGGTATCATCCTTTTCCCTATATAACTCTTTTACTTCTTCTGTTAGATTAATTCCTAAGTATTTAATTTTTTTGGATGCTAGTGTGAAGGGTGTGGTTTCTCTTATTTCTCTCTCAATGATTTTGTTGTTAGTGTATAGGAATGCTATTGATTTTTGAGTATTGACTTTGTATCCAGCTACACTGCTGAATTTATTTTATTATATCTAGGAATTGTTCAACAGAGTTTTGGGGGTCTTCTATGTAGAGTATCATGTCATCTGCAAATAATGATAATTTAACTTCCTCTTTTCCTATCTTTACTCCTTTTATTTCTCTCTCATCTAATTGCTCTGGCTAGTATTTCCAGTACTATGTTGAATAGTAGCAGTGATAAGGGACACCCTTGTCTTGTGCCTGATGTTAAGGTAAAGGCTTTCAGTTTTTGGCAGTTTAATATAATGTTGGCTGTTGGTTTGTCTTAGATGGCCTTTATCATTTTGAGGTAAAGACCATCTATTCCAATTCTCTGTAAGGTTCTTATCATGAATTAGTGTTGGACCTTATCAAAAGCTTTTTCTGCATCTATAAAAATGATCATGTGATTCTTACTTTTGACTCTACTCATGTGGTGGATTACATTTATTGATTTACATATGTTGAACCATCCCTGCATGCCTGGGATGAATCCCACTTCATCGTGGTGTATAATCTTCTTGATGATTTGCTGCATACTGTTTGTCAACATTTTATTGAGAATTTTTGGTCTATGTTTATTAGGGAGTGTTATGAACTGAAAACTAGTGGCCAACTTAACGCCAGCTGGATTACATCAGCATGGCACTCGGTGTAGATGTTTCACCTGAGGAAAGTTGGCACCATAAATAGTGACGTGGAGAAGGAGAAGCTATTCATGTTAGTGCGTCACGTTACTGCATTAAGCCTTTAATGGGTTGAGGTGTTGTGGGTTCTTGTGCCAGTTGCTCTTTGAGCTGTTGGTTCTCCTGGAGAAGCTCTGGTCTTCACATCGAGCATTTCTTCCTGGCTCCAGAGAGGAATATGTGTGCAGCTTGGTCTCCAGGATGAACTTGTCACACTGGCTTCCTGGCATGTACTCGATTGTGCTTGTTGGAGGAGGAGCTTGGGGCCTCTGTGTTGCTGAGGATGGCTGTGCTGCTTTCCAGGACATCCCTGGTCTTTGTTTTGAGTGTGACCCTCAACCTACCAGCACAGCTCCTTTATCCCACTGGCATAGACTTTCTGGCTTCCACCGAGGACCTTTGGGCCTTCCCAGCATGGGTCCATAAAAGAGACTGGTGTGAGTCCTTCTTGTGGGCTCTAGACCTCCAGTTGGACTCATGGGAGGCATTGTTGTGAGCACTGGGTCTTCATTGGGACTCATGTGGGATATTGCTGTGGGATTCAGACCCTTGGCTAAATATTCTATGTCTTTAGCATTGTGGATAGATTTCCTGCATTTTCTTGGGTGACCAGTATAAAAATAATATTACAGACTTCAAGTCCTGACCTTAATTGTTCTCTCTATGACCCATAAGTACAACAGGGAGATTGGCCTGTAGTTCTCTTTTTTGGTTGGGTCTTTCTCAGGTTTTGGTACTAGAGTAATATTTGCTTCCAGGATTGACTTTAGGAAGAATTGCTTCCCTTTGGATTTCATTGAAGAGTTTGAGGAGTGTCGGCATTATGTCGTCTTTGTATTTCTTGTAGAATTCTGCAGTGAATCAGTATGGGCCTGGGCTCTTCTTTGTTGGTAAGGACAATTACATTTTCAATTTCATTAATAGAAATTAGGTTATTCATCAGCTTTACATCTTCTCGACTGTGCTTTGGTGGTTCATATGTTTCTAGGAATCTGTCCATTTCTTCTGTGTTATCGAACCTATGCAAATAGAGGTTTTTGAAATAGGTGTTGACGATCTTCTGTATTTCCAAAGAGTCTGCAGTGATTTCTCCTTTTTATTCTGTATTGCATGAATTTGAGTTTTTTTCTTTCCTTTTTTAAATAAGGTTGGCCAGAGGCTTATCAATTTTATTCTTTCAAAGAGCAAACTCTTTGATTCATTGATTCTTTATATTGTTTTCTTAGTCTATTGCATTAATTTCTGCCCTGATCTTTATAATTTCCTCCTTTCTTTGGCTTTGGGCTTGGCTTGCTCTTCTTTTTCTAGATGTTTGAGGTTTAGTATCTGGTTGTTTATTTGTGTTTGTTCTGTTTTCCTGAAAACTCAGTGCAATAAATTTTCTTCTGCAGACTGCTTTCATTGCATCCCACAGATTCTGTAAGTTCTATTTATATTTTTGTTTGCTTGTAGATATTGTTTAATTTCTTCTTTAATTTCCTCTGTGACCCGCTGATTGCTCAAGAGTGCATTATTCAATTTCCATGTGTTTGTGGAGTTTTTGCAATTTCTTTTACCATTAATTTCTAGATTCATGGTGCTATGATCCAGTAACATGCATGGGATAATTTAAATTCTTTTGCATTTACTTAAATATGTTCTGTGGGCTAGTATATGGTCTATTTTAGAGAATGTCCCATGTACTGCTGAGAAGAATGTATATTCTGATATTGTTGGATGGAACACTCTATATATGTCTATCAAGTCCATTTGTTCACAGATGTGGTTAAGTTCTGTTATTTCTTTGCCTGATTTTCTGTCTGGTTGGTCTGTCCCTTTGTGTTAATGGCATGTTAAGGTCTGCTATTATAATTGTGTTATTACTTATTTGATTTTTCATTTCTGATAATACTTGTTTTGTATAGCTGGATGCTCTGGAATTTAAGATTGTTATCTCTTCCTGTTGAAGTTTTCTCCTATCTAGTATGTGGTGACCTTCTTTATCTCTTCGGATCATTCTTGGTTTGATGTTTACATTGTCTGCAAACAGAATAGGTACCCCCAGTTTTTTCTGGTTGCTGTTGCATGAAGTATTGTTTTGCATCCTTTCACTTTCAGTCTATGAGTTTCCTTTTGGGTTAGATCGGTTTCTTGTAGACAGAATATGGTTGGATGTTGTTTCTTGATCCATTCTCCCAGTCTGTTTCTTTTAATTGGTGAATTGAAGCCATTTACATTAATGTTTATAACTGTTATATATTGGTTTATTGTTGACATGTTATCTTTCTACTATTGTGTCTTTAGCTTTCCCTTCTGTTTAATTGTCTGTCTTGCTTAGTGTATCTAGAATGTCTTTAAGTGTTCTTTGCAGGGTTGGTTTGCTGATCATGAAGTTTTTCAGCTTTTCTTTGTCATGGAAGTATCTTATTTCATCATCCATTTTGAAGGACAGTTTTTCAGCATATATCAATCTCTGTTGGACGTTGTTTTCCTTTAGGATCTGAAATGCTTCACTCCATGCTGTTCTTGACTTCATTGTTTATGTTGAGAAGTCTGCTGTGATTTTTATATGTTTTCCTTTATAGGTGATCTGTCTTTTCTAACAGCTTTTAATATTCTGTTTTTATGTTGGGTTTCTGGGATGGTGATTATTATATGTCTGGATGTAGTTTTATTTTGGTTATGGCTATTTGGATTTCCATATGTGTCATTAATCCTTATTTCAGTTTCTATTCTCATGTTTGGGAAATTTTCAGCTATTACTTCTGTAAATAGACTCTTGATATCATTTGTGTTGTCCCCTTCTTTTTCATTTATCCCTATTAATCTTGTTCTGTGTTTCTTTGCATCGTCTTATAGATGTTGAATTGTTATTTCCTGATTCCCTGTTATTTTTAGAAGATCTTTCCTTTCTTGTTCACTAGATGCAATCTTGTCTTTGAGGTCTGAAATTCTGTCTTCACTTTCTTTTAGGTGGTTTTGCCAACTTTCAATGAAATTTTTGATTTCCTGTATGTCTCTTTGAATCTGATTCATGCATTCTGTTTGTTTCTTATACTGTTCATTCAGGGATTCTATCTTTTTGCATTGTTCCTCTAATTTTTTAACTGTGTCTTCTTTAGATGTGTTCAGCATTTCCTTCACTACTTTTATCATTTCTTCTTTTACCTGGGAGATTATTTCTGATTTGAGTTCCTTTATAGCTTCCTGTACTTGCTTCTTTCTTTCAGTTGGTATCATTTCAGGCATTTCAGGTGTATGGCTTATATTTTCTTCTATGTAAATAAAATGGCTTCTAGGGTTTTTTGGGGATGGGCTCGAGGTTTGAGATTGCATTTTGGTCTTTCATCTTGTCATTTTCCTATATTGCTATGTTTGGAGTGATGTTCCAAAGCTTTCCCTGGGTGTGTTGGACATCACCTCCTGTGCCCTTGGCTCCTGGGACTGAATGAAGGTTGCTGAACATGGTCCAGTCAGGCCCGCAGGACTTCCTGTGTCACAATCTGGTGTTCCAGGAAGCTGGGTGGGCTTCCATCCACTGGGGGTGATGGTCCAAAGCTCTCCCCTAGCTAGCACCGATGCACTGGGACTCACCTTGTGTGCCCTCTACTCCCCAGATTGCAAGGTCCCTGGATGTTGTCTAGTCAGGCCTGTGAAACCTCCTGAGGCTAGTCAAGTGTTTCAGGAAGCTTGGTGGTCACTTAACTGCTGGGAGCGATGGTCTTAAACTCTCCCCTGGTCAGTGCCAGCGCGCTGGAATGCACCTCGTGGGGCTTTAGGTCCCTGGATTGAAAGAAGGTTGCTGAGTCTAGTGCAGTCAGGCCTGAGATACCTTGGAGCTTAGTTCAGTGTTTCAGTAAGCTGAGTGGGCACTTAACCACTGGGAGCAATGGTCTTAAACTGTGCTAAATTTATGTTTACATCTAAAGTAAATTAAGTGGTTGAAGACATCATGGGAAAAATTCTTGTCAGAGACTGTTACCTAAATAAACTTTCCTTTGTTTTTTGTTTGTGATGAGAAATTCAGTCTCCACAAAATCTGTTCACGTGTATTCTGTCTTGAGTGTTCCTTAATATATGAACAACAACAAAAAAAAACCCAGTAACTTGTGGAAAGTTTTTAGCTGACCAAATCAGACTCACAGACAATTGCATAATTTTAGCCTTTATTATCTTCAAGTAATGCTGTGCTGGCATATCTCTGGCTCTTTTAAGTCTTAATATATGTAAAACATTCAGTGTATCTTGAGAGTTTTTCTGTTTTGAGCCCATTTTATAAATTCTCACAGAGCAAATTCCTGCAAGTGGCATAATCATTGAGGTGAATAGAGAACTATCTGCAGTCCAGGATGGAAGCACCCTGTCACAAAATATCATTATACTTTAACTGAGTTGTCAAAAATTGAGTCTTAATCAAATATGCTTGTAATATGTTTTATTGTCTTTTAAATTAGTGGATATTTTCTCAAATATAAAATCCAAGTATGCCAGCTTATATAAATTTTGAGTCTATGTCTATTAATCTAGGTTTAAATATATTAGGAATTTTGAAAAGTTTATATTAGTATCAGTTAGAAATATGATTATTACATATGAAATATATAAAATTCTACTTTGACTTCTAAGCTTTTCTGTCTTGATATTTCTTCTGCACATGTTCCAAAGATGTTTTTTTCATGGTGTAGTAACTAAGGATTTCATCCATCTCTATTTTCCCTATTCTGAAAGTATGGCCCCCACTATTTTAAGCATCTGTAGGAGAATAATGAAATATACCTGGAAAGAGTGTAAAAAAAATTAATGATTTATGGTTCTTTTTGTAAAAATTTATGATATAGATTAAATATGGAGAGGCAAGGAAAGGTCATATTAAGAATTACTGGGTCTCTCATATATCAAACATGTGGTTTATATAAGCATAGAGACCTCAAAAACCTTGTAGGGGAATCATTTTTGACCTTTCACATTGTTGAACACCATTAAACATTGAAAATCAATGCCCTCCCCCTTTCAAGGGTACATGAATGATGTGCAGACAGAGATGGATAGGGAAAGAGATGAAACATCTGAACAATGAGAATGTCCAGTAAAAACAGGACTCTTCCAGTGAAGAATGACAAGTAGCAGACTTTTATTCACCCTTGCTGATCTGTGATTGGGTTATGCTGTAGAGTGTTCTAGAAATTGACATGTGGGTTTTTATTTGCATATTAACCTGATGTCATCATTCATAAAAGGACTTCAAGGTAAGGAAGTGTACCTTGAGATATAAAATATATGCCTCACATCTGTTGTACAAATAGGACAAGTGCAAAGCAAAACACTGTGCAGATCACATCAGTGGCCTGATGAGACACAGAGAGAAGGGTGCTGCCCAGGTGGGCCTGTACAACTGCTGCCTGACAACATTCTTATTTCTCACTCAAGTAATGCTGGATATGTTTCAGCAATTGCAGGACGAAGAGGCACAGTGTTCTTGTTGGAAAGTCAGTCAATACAGGAAATATTTTGGAATCATAGAATGATGCTTGGAAACTTTATCAGCTAGGAAATTTGAGTAGTTACTTTATATGGTTCACCTATTTTTAGTTCCCTATTTTTTTGAGTAATGTTCTGCATATATTGTTTCATGACATTCTTTATATTTTAAACACTTTCATTTTCCTTTTTTCAAGAATAAAACATACATGACTGCTAATATTTAAATAATGTGTGTTTTTTGTGTGAAGATCACTGTTTTCTCTCAGAAAACAAAAGCTTTAGCTCTGAATTCTCATTGTTTCTAACTGCTTCTGTTATGTCTTCCATAATTTTCCCTGACTTTCTCCTACAGTGTAAGAATAGTGAAAAATCTAGTAAACTCCTTGAACATAATGAAATGTTAATTCCTCCATATTTTTAAATCATTTTTTATATAGGGAAAATTTCCCAAGGGTGCTCTTCTAGGGCTCATTTCTAGCATTTCAAGTAAAATTTTGTAACTTCTGCTCTGCTGGTCTCTATATAGTAGAACTCTGTAGATCTTGCAGATCCCATGTGTTTCTTTAAGAATGTTGTCACATAATCACAATTCTGCAATTTTAAGAAAATGATTTTGTCTCTTGTGATAGTGAATCCACTACCACCACAATGACATTTATCTGTTAATGAGAGTGGATCCTCCTAACCTAATCAATTCCTGAAGGTCCCTCTTCCCCACACTGTGGTGTTGGAATTAAATCCCCTACACATGTTGTGTGGGACATGTTTGAACCATAGCGTCAAGGATGCCACAGAAGTGAACTCAGTTTATTTCTTTTTGTTAAATTTCTCTTCAAACCTTACTGCACCATCTTCCATATAATACACAGTGTGATTCAAAGCTGACCTAACTTTACTCAGAGTTAATGCAATCAGAGCAATAGAATATACCAAAAAGTCTAATTTTCCTTCCATATCTGTTAATAAAGGATAGAGCATTGTGATATAATTACAATAAAGTGGGGCTAATTACACTCCTCACATGCAGTGTTCATTTTCTTGGTTGCAGATTCTTTTTCATTATCACATGTATGGAAATGGCATCGGGGCACTCACACTGTTCCAGGTATCAGTCACAAACCAGACAAAGGTTCTACTTAACTTCACTGAAGAACAAGGCAATTTCTGGAGGAGAAAAGAATTACCACTGTTCAGTGATGAGGACTTTCAACTCAAATTTGAAGGCAGAGTTGGGAAAGGCCACCATGGTCATATTGCACTTGATGACATTGTGCTTTCGAGGAATTGTCTGTTACTACACAGCTCCGTGAAAGAAGAGCCAGATGCTCCTTTTCCAACAGGTATGTCTTCACTTGTTTGTTTGGTGTGTTTGCATGTGAACAATGGAAAGAAAAATAAAACAAGGGTGGAGGAATGATGTAAATGTGCAATAATTCATTGCTTTAACAAGAACAAAAACTTTTTGTACCCAAAAGAAAATGATTTTCCAAGCTTTTGTTCACAAAAGATGTATTCCAAATTTTCAAGGTTCTGTTTACCAGTCTCTAACCTCTGTATTTCCTCAGTTTCCTCATAGATAAAATAAGACTTGTGTTTGCAATATGACTCAGAATTGAGACCATTTCCTTACCTGCAAAGCATAGAGGATCAGCTCTTAATTTCTGAGGCTCCTTAGAGTGAAAATAAGAAATTGTCTATTTAATTAGCTTTATCTAATGTCTTGCTATAATAAAAAATAAGCATTTTACATTATCTCATACTTTTGGCATCTTTACCAGTATTCTATATGTTGTAAGCACTTAAGGCTAAGCTTCCATTATTAGTATTTATTAAGAATATGTTAATATTATTTGTTTTGGTAAAATTACTTGTAGAAGACCACAGGTATATAGTTATTTTATTTTACATTTTAATCTTATTGTTTATTGAAATGTCCTCATTTTTGGGTGCCTAATGAATACTGTGCCTATGCATGTGTCTTAAAAATATTTAAAGATTCTTAATATTTCAGTACTGCAGAAATGCTTAACTTGGAACATTTACAGACTGAACAAGGGAAAATGGTATTATGTTCCACAAGCAATGTCAACTTCCATTAAACTTTTGAAAAATGACTGTATTTCACTCAGACTTTTCATCTATATTCATAAGCATATCTTAACAACTCTATCAAGGATAGCTTAAAATAGAAAAAATAAGAGAGGGGCAAGACATATGTATTTAGGGATATGCAACTGAACTGAATATGGAATCAGTCATTCTAATGAATCAAAATAGACTCAGGGCTTTATTACTAGAAATGCTATGAAGTTATTATTGAGTCCCAAGATGTCATATTTAAGAACTTACTTTAATGATAGTTTTGTTAATTGGTAAATCATGAAGGGCAAAAATACTTGTTTGATTAATTTGAATAAAAACATAACCAGTACTCCTCATCCAAATGCCCATATGCAAATTCAGTCACTGTTATTTTCTTTGATTATTGACAGACATTTGTTAATTCTAAGTAAAATGGGGCAGAGGTCAAATGTTGAGTATACATACATGTGTCTGTGTTTGTATCCAATCTCCAAGTTACTCTAAATGGTAGTATAAATAAATCTATTTTAAAATATAACAAGCAATTTTGTTTTAAAAAAATAGTATATAAAGCAAGGAGGACTGCATGGGTTAGTTCTTCTTTCAGGTCATTTGTTCCCTAGAATGTTTTGAAAATGGTTTAAATACCTACAGATGAGAATACCAGATAGCAATTCTGAGTCCTGATTATATGCAGCTTAATAATCTAGTAAGTTTTTCAGAGATGTTTTGTGTAAAGTGCATGAATAAGGAGATATAGACAGATGAACTTACATCTTGGTACTGATTATTAGCTTATAGTGTCTTCTTACTTAATTCTTCTATAAATGTGAGACTATTTAAATCCAATTGAATAATGCAAAAATAATTGAGGTAATTTAAAATAGGTTTTTAACAGTGCTTTGTATGTGGCCTGCTTGCTTGCTTGCTTGCTTTCTCCTGCCTCTCCTTTTTTTCTTCTAGGGAAATTATGAAAGCAGTTATTTTTATCTTTCATCATTTACCAATTAACAAAATTGCCACCCAAGTAAGTTTCATAAAACCATGTGCTCCAGTATACTAGCTATTTTCCTTCTCACATCCCTTTCAGTACTTGTCATTTAAATCCTTTTTTGTCCTTCTGTTCCCATCAAAGAACTTGCTTTCATACAAGCCCCAGAATGTGTGTTTGCCAAAGGTGATGATTTAATTTCTCACTCATAATGAAGATGGAGAAGAATGAGCAGTCATAATAAAAATCCTCAGATAGATTGACATGCAGTCACTGATGACTAAAGGAGACAAAGATGAGATTGGACTGACTAAAAGTTTTAATCTTGCAGACCATTGTAAAACATCACTAAATTCAGAGAAATTGATGACTTCACTAATATGAGAGTAGGAGAGAAAAAAGAGTTCATCTTTTATATATACAGACATACTCTAGAATGCTTTCCACATTGATATCTGCCTAGTAGAATATCTCTTGATTTTCTTATATTCAAATTTTATACAATGACTGTGTCACTTTCCTGTTTTTTTGACCAATATTTATATTGGTAGAATACATTTATATCACACACAAACTCATTAAGAATACTTTTTATATGATATATGGTACAGAAAAAATACCTCATGTTCCATTGCAAATATCATTACTAGATAATGATGTTTCAAAGCTTTCACAAAGGAACTTTGCAAAGGATGTTTGTCACAGATGCTGCAGTGGTAGCTTTCACATTGTTTTGCAGCCATGATCCAGAATTCAGAGTGAAAATATAGGTCATTTTGAAAATTGAAAAATTGGAATTTTTTATTAGATAGACTTGTGCTGTGAATATACAAGACTGCACATTTGTCGATTCAAAATAACTTGTAACTAGTCTGTTTCTCCCTTGCCTTGGATAGTACAAAACCAATTAAACTGAATGAAATTCAGTTCTTTACTCTTCACTTAGCATAAATTATTGTTTGTTCTGGGAAATTGCTTGAGCAGCTATTTGTGAAAGGACTTTAATTTTGGCATCTTTATTGCCTTTCCAAAGAAAGTTCATTTAAATATGTGCATGTGCTAGCTACTTTTTAAATGTTTTCAGTGGCTTAGACTGCATATATAAACATACTACTAATTTTTAAATGCCTTAGCAATTTAGGTTGCATGCATAGTACAATAAATTAGGAATGCAAAAATTCACTTTTGTAATACAGAGTATTTTAATATTCTAGACATTATAATGTATAATCTTGCCAAGGTTACAGCTAAGATTTAGATTTATATTAATGTTATAACCTATTTCAGATAAATTAAAAATTTCAATGTAATATTATTCATGATAAGTGTTTACATTAAAGATGTGATGATCAGTACAAACCTCAGTAGTACAATTACTTCCACAGTTTTCCGTAAGCTGTGGAAACCTAGTGCATATTTTTTGGATCTCTGTGCAAAATTTTATGGCAGTTATATACTTTTTTAAAAAATTGTATTATAATGAAAAACAATAAAAATATACAGAATTTCAAAACAAAGTAATAGGAGATTAACAATGGTTAATATATTGCATATTATCTTCAAAGTAGTTCAGATTACAAGATATAGACATTAAAAAATTATCAAGCAAACAATGAAGGCACAAACTGTTCTTTTTGATGAACTAACATAGATTAGTAATATAGTTATCAATCTTTCATATGTGTGTATGTGTGTGTGTATATATATATATGTATATATATATATATATATATGTATATATATATATATATATATATACATATATATATATAAATCTTTTCCCTTCTTTTTTTCTGCTTTTCCCTATCCCTGTTGTTCTTTCCTTTTGAACAGTTTCTTTCCTTTTCACTTTCCCCTATCTTATTTTATAAATGATTTGAGGTAACATTCAAATAGCATACCTATATGGTTAAGTGTATAGGCATATATGTATGTAACTATGCATGTATGCACATATGTTGTTCTACTGATATGCTATGGAACTCATTGTTTTAGGCAGCACTTCCTGGTCCCTAGTTTCATGATCCAAGATGGTATTGTGGGCCTTCTAGTTGGAAAGATACAGGAAAGGGTAAAGAAAATAATTGATGAGCAAAGCAGGCATTCTTAACTCTAAGAAACATTTCTGGAGGCAGCTGCAAGGCACTTGGGCTAATATATTAGCCTGCACCTAGTCACATAATCATACCGAACATTTCTGGGAAATGTTCAGTATGATTATGTGAAAGATTGCCAATCTAGCAATCATGCACTCAGTAAAAATTGTAAAACAGAAGCAGAGGACAGATAAAGAGAAGAGAGCAGTTCTTGACACGGTATGGAAATAATATATTATGGAATAAGAACCATCAAGAAAAAATGCACAACCTATGGCCTTACATGGTTTCTACAGGTTGACAGGACAATAAACTTCTTTTGACTAGAGGGAAAAACAAATTGTGGTGAGGTACAACATTCATAGCCACTACAAGTAACCAATCCAGCAAAAATACAGGTTTCCCTAGTTCAGCATGTGATACTATTTTCCATTATACTTTCAACATTCCTAGCAATAGTGTTATGTTATGTTATAGTGCTATGGATTAAAAAGTGGTGGTCAACTTAATACCAGCTGAATTAAATCAGCATGGTGCTAAGTGTAGATGGCCCCCCTAAGGAAAGTTGTTGCAGAAAAGGAGCTTGAAGAGGAAGAGAGTAGCATTTTGGGTTCTCCTCTGTTGCTGTTTGGAGCTGTTGGTTCTCCCAGGGCTGTTAGTTCTCCTGGAGGAGCTTGTCATGCTGATTCTCCTGATATGAACTCAGCTATTATCCCCAGAGGAGCTCGGTACCTTGTTGCTGAGAATAGCTGCATTCACTTTGGGGGAGCGCTGGTGCTTACACTGAGCATCACTTCCTGGCTCAGGAAGGGAAGATACATGCTGTTTAATCTCCAGGAGAAGCTTGTTATGCTGGCATCCTGATACATACTCTGCTGTTCATTGTTGGAGGAGCTTAGGACTTTATTGTTTCTGAGGATGGCTGTGGTACTTCTCAGGGGAGTTCTGATTCTTAGTTTGAGCGTTGCTTCCTGAATCCAGTGTAGAACCCTCAACCTACTGGCACAGATATTTATTCCCCCCGGCATAGACTTTCTAGCTACCACTGCTGACCTTGGGGCCTTCCCAGTGCAGATCCGTAAAACAGACTTGCATGAGTCATTGTCGTGGGCTCTGAGCCTCTAACTAGACTCATGGGAAGCACTGTCATGGGCTCTAGGTTTTCAGTTGAACTCATGCAGGACATTGCCTTGGGATTCAGGCCCTTGGCTGGTCTTTAGTGTTGTGGACAGATTTCCTGCACTTTCTTGTATTTAACTCTGGGTGACCATAATAAAATAATATTATAAATTCTGTCTTCTGTATGTAATTGTTCTCCTTGCAACCCCTAACTACAACAAACAGATACAATGCCATGATGAATTAGGGGTGAATTTGTTATTATGAATATTTATATCAAAGGATAATACCAGGTATACAATGAATAATATAAGAAATAGCAGATTATTATCATTTGTGAATATTTTTTTTGCATATCTTATTTATAAATAAATTAGTAAACTTGATATTGATAAAAATTAAGCAGGTTTTTAAATATTCTATACAAGGCTTATCCACATCCATGACACTGTTGCAAACTGACAACAGTAAATTCTCAACCATAAAATCCCAATACTTTTTAATTCACAATTTTCTCCTCTTTTTCAACCTGATAATAAGAAACTCCATGATAAAGTAAATCTGACACACTTTAAAAATATAATTAGATCTAATTGATATTTTTGATACCTGACTTCTATTAGACATTATTAGAAAATATTTTTATTTAGCTTTTGAATACACACCTTGTTTAACTTCAAATTGTCAGAGCTTAAACATTAGATTTTATAATATATAAACCTGGCTTTGTATCTTAACCTAGGACCATATCAATGATTAAATGATATGTACTGGATTAATGAAGAAAGGGGAATTCAATTTTGAATTTCTCAAAGACTTACTGAAGTAGAAGATTTCTTCATTGTAATTTATTAGGTGCATGTTTCAGTGACAGTTGTTACAGTAAAATGGAATTTGTTGATGCAAGTGGGCTGTCAATGTGCTTTTCAAACACCTTTGACATTGCTTTATTCAACAGATATTTCCCAGATTCATACCGTATTTCTGTATCTGATGGGGAGTGAGTGTGTCTACACAGGCAAAGGCATAAAACATTAGAACTCAAAGTGTTCTGTGGTGGTTGAAAAACTCAGGCCCTTTGATTAGCAGATGTGGAGGCCAGTCCTTGCTCTGATATGTATCACATTTGACATGGCAAATCCTATATTTTTAATTTGCCACTTTCTGTTTCTATTTTAAGAAGACCTTGTGCTTTTCTGTTATTTTGTTTATATGGTTATTTATATTAATTGGTATCCAAATAAACTCCTTTTGCATTGATGCAAACATAGTTAAGAAGTATTATATCTTATCACCAACTTTTATTTGCTAATTTACCACGTAATTCATGCCTGTGTTTATAAGGAATACTGATCTACTATTTACTTTTTAAATAATTTCTTTTCCTGATTTTGGTTTTAGAGTAATATATACACCCTATAAGCTGTCCATGTAAATATCTCCTCTTTCTCTATTTTGTAGAAGAATATTCTTTCTTTTATAAATACAAGATGCAATTCACCAACTATATTCTGGCCTAAAGCTTTCTTTGTGGAAAAGTTATTAGTTATGGATCCATGTATGGACATGCAGAGCCACTGACCTTTTCTGTTTCTTCTTGAGTTAGGTTTGACTTTGTTTGAAAATAAAAGTTTTGTATTTTATCAACATTGTCAAATTTACTGCCATGAACATATCCACATTAACCCTTTGTTGTCCTTTAATGTCCACACAACATGTCTGTCAGCGCTCTCATTGTTTTCATTTATTTTTTTAAAATCATTCTTCTCCGAGTTTGGCCAATTGTGTTGAAATTTTTACAGAAACTACTCTTGGTTTCTTGATCTTTTACTTTTCTTTGTATTATCTTTCTTTGGTATCTCCTCTCATCTTTTACTTTTCCTTGTATACTTTCTTTGCTGTCTCTTCTCATCCTTCAGCTGATCTTAGGTTAATTTTCTTCTCATAGTTTCTTGAAGTAGGAACTTAAATAATTGATAGTTACTATTTTTTTCTAAAGCAAGCATTTACAAGTATGTCATCTGTAACTATTCTAGAAAAATTTCATATGGAAATATAGTATATTCAGAATATACTATATTTCCATATGAATAAAGCTCAAAATTAAATTCTAATTAGTATTCTTCTTCTTTGAGTCATGTGTTACTTACATTATGTTACTTATTTCAATATTGGAGAATAGTTCCAGATTATCTTTGTCACTTCTAATTTGATTCTCTTGTGCTTAGAGAATGTACTTGCATGACTTCAGTTCCTTTCAATTTATTGAGACCTGGTTTATGTCATTGATATATCCATCGAGTGACTATTTCAGATGTCTTAGAAAATAGTATACATTGTGCTATAGTTTATTGTAGTGTTCTGTAAATGTCTGTCTACTAGGTTAGTTTGCTTAATAGTCAATTTAGGTCTTCTGTATCTGTAGTACTTGTCCTATCCTTAACAAAATATTTATGTTAATCCTTTCATCTAAATTTGTGTTTGTCTATTTCTCCTTTGGGTGCTAAACACTTTTGTTTTACAAAGTGAGATGAGTTAGCTTTGTTACTGTCGCACATAACTGAAATAATTAATTTTAAAAAAAATTCATTTAAAGATAAAAAAACAGAAGAGTAGAAAAGTTACAGAATTTCAAAAAAAGATAAACAGTAAGAAATCACTAGCTGATAAATTACATATTGTCCTTTTAGAAACAGTTGTTCAAGTTACAAAATTAAAGCATACAAAGTGAACATTCAGGCAGTGAGACTGCAAACAGATCTGTTCAACAATCCAACAAGAACTTAGAAATATAGTTTTCAATCCTATACACTTAAATATAAATACAGTTATATCTTTTATAGCACTTCCTATTGCCTCTCTTTTTTACAATAGCAATTACACATTTTTAATATAATAATTAATTTATAAAGAAAAAGCTTTATATAGCTCATAGTTTTACAAATTTCAATCCACGATCAATTGACAATTGCTTTCAGCTACTCACATCAAGGTGGAGCACATGGCAGAAAAAAAATCACTATATTTCACGGTCAGGAGGCAAAAGGGAAGAAGAAGAAAGAACTGGACTCCCACTATGCCCTCCAAGGGCACGCTCCAATAATGGAAAGACCTCCTAGAAGGAGCAGCTTCTTTAATTTCTACCATGTCTACATAGTGCCAAACTGGGAATAAAGCCTTTAGTGAATGATTTTTTTTGAGAGGAAGCATACAGATCCAAACTACATTACATACATAAAATATTAGAGTTGTTATGTTTTCTGGGATACAGTGATCTTTGGTCATTGTAAAATCTCTTTCTCTGTATTCGCAAGTAGACTTTGTCACAGGTCTACTCATTTTGTCTGGTCTGATGGAATGGAATTTATCTCCTGCCTTTAACAGAGATATGTGTAAGCATTGTTGATCTCAGAATTCTTTAGAAATTATTATGTTTTATTTACGCTTACTTTTTTATTTTAGCAAATATTGATTTTTATATCACTTTTATGTCCTTGGAAAATACATGCTTTTATTTAGTGTGATTCTAAAATTTTCATGTACATGTATTAAAAGGTGGAAAGTAATTGAATACCTTTATCATCTTTTTGAGTATATAGAACTTAAAATGTTTTAATTTGAGTTTGTTTTTTATCCACTTCCATGTTGTTTTGCAGTACTTTATCTCTAGTTTGACATTTTACATCAAAAGTTGACATTTTTGCTTTTTTTCTACATGCTATTTACTCAAAATGTCTTCTAATATCTCAGATTTTCTTTCTGTAATCATTTGACCTTTTCTCAAGGGGGAGAGTTCCTTAGGATTTTGTGGTGACAAACACAAGTTTTGATTATCTGAATATTTTTTAATAAACCCTCATTTGTGAAAAGTAGTTTCATGAGTATGAGTTATAGATTCAGTTATTTTTGTATTTAAAAGATGTTATTTAACTCTTTTTTAAGGATATATTTTTGTTAAAAAGTATTGATATTGGGACTGGGGATTTAGCTCAGCAGCATAAGCACCTGCTTTGCAAGTGTGTAGTTGTGAGTTCAATCCCTGGTACAAAAAAAAAAAGTATTATTTTTATGACTAATTTAGTAAATTTTATTTTCTTTCAGTCTTTTCAAGATCTTTTACTTGAATATTCTACATTTTTATGACTGTGGTTTAAAAGCATATTTTCTCTTTATTTGGTTATTCTTTTTTTCTAGATTTCTTTCACCTGATGGTTTTTGAGATCAACTCCAGAACCTCATTCCACTCAGAAAATGCTCTCCCACTGAACTTCACTGCAGCCCTTTCTTTTGCAGTTTTGATTAAACATTGGTAGGGTTCCTATTCTATCATCTCCGTCTCTAAACCTACATTGTGAATTTCCATTTTCTTGTTTCTTGCTTTATTTTAGAACATTTTTTTTCTGATCCATATTCCTCTAATTTTTGTTTCATCTATGGTGAATTTGCTTTTTATCCTTTTTATTGCATTTTGAATTAAAATCTTACTACTTTTATTGCTATTTTTCTCTCAGGCATTTTACAATGTTTTATGAAATTTCTAATATCTTCTTTGTACTCTCTTGCATTCTCCTTTAATAATAACAGTTTTGAAGTTTCTGTGAGACTGTGTCAGATGGCTTGAAATTGTTTTTCACATTAATTCATTATAACATATAACTTTTGATTGTGAACTAATATTTGTTAGAATGTCACTTGTGGGAGTTCTTTGAGGCGTAGGTTAAAGGTGTGTTTCTCCAAAAAGGCATGACTTTGTTTCTGCCAGGCATGTGGGATCAATATAGAAGCTGATGTAACTAAATATCTTAAATACCATCAAAAATGCCTATGTAATGCATAATCAATACCAAAATATTCAAGTAATTTTACTCCTATGTAGGTCAAAGATCAAAATATATGATAATTTTCTATGTTGTAATTTATTCTTCTTTCAGAGGGGAGCTATTCTTAGCCACAGTTCTATATACAGTTGTTTATTTTATAGCTATTTGACACTGTACAGGTCTAGGCTTAGTTCCAATTTCCATGTAGTACAAAGCCTCGGGCAGAAGCTTTCCAACAGGCTGATTATGATAAATGGCTGGGTTGTGAGTTGGAATATGCTGCATCAATGAATGCTTCAACCCTCAAACTAGCAGGAGGAGACTAAGTGTCTTAGTCAGCTTTAAAAGTTTCTGTTAAAAAATATTATACTGTGGTGGTCTAAACAAAAGGCACTTATTCACAGTTCTGGAGGATGGAAGTTTGAGAACAGGGTTCCAGTAGTTAGATTCTTACTGAGGGTTCTTTTTGGTTTACAGATGACCATCTTCTTGCCATATCTTCACCTGGTAGACAGGGATCAAAGTGGTCATTTTAGTTACTTTCCTATCACTGAAATACAATGCCCAACATTCACAATTTAAAGGAGGAGAGATGTATTTTGGCTCATATTTTCAATCATCATCGGTTGCCTCCAACTCAGGAAGAGGATGGTAGAGGGTCATGGTGAAGAAAAAGGTACTCAACTCATGGCAGCCAGGAAGCAAAGAACAATGGGAAGATCTGGTTAGTGGCAAACACCCTGTTAGTCACCCACCTCCAGTCAGACTTTCCCTCATAGCAGTACATGTGGCCATAGTATTCCCATGACCCGAACACCTTCCAAAAACATTAGACATGTGGGGGACATTTTAAGTCTAATCCGTAACATTAGCTCTTTGTTCTCTTCTTAAAAGGATACGAATCCCATTCATGAGATTCTTCCTTCACTATCTACCTCCAAGAATCATCATTTTGATCATTCTGGGGATAGGATTTCAGCATATGAATCTGAGGGAGTAACATACAAACATTACACCTACTGTACTGGGAGAGCCAGATTATCCAGGTTGGTTGCTTCTAACCGTAACAACCATTTACTGTAGCAAAACAGTAACTTTTTTTTTTTTTTTGGATCTGACATGAATTGGAAGGGATTAAGAATACTGGGTTAGTTTATATTCATGTTTCTCTGTATTTTCCCAGTGTATTAACCCATTTTATGGTTAGATGTTCTTTGTATTCCCTCCATAATCTTGTTGAAGACACAAAAATACCTTTCCTCAACCACTGGTTTGCAGCTGAGGCCCTGATAACAAATGACAGATTAATAAAAGAAATTCTTACCACTTTGCTTAGATTGTATTTTATAAGACTGGGGAGGCTTCAAAAGTGATGACCAAAAGACACAAGTAAACTTGTATAATTTTATGCTTAGGTTTGATATAGGGATGAGAGAAATATGATTAGAGGACAAATAGATATCATCTAATATACTCAGCTGGAAGGAATTTAGTGAGGCCTGTTTATTAAGATTCTTGTGGCCCTGTGTTTTTAGAGTTAAGGTTGATCTTTTCCTCTGGCCCAAAAATGAATTGGTCTCAAAGAAACAGCAGGACATTCAGGTGGAGAAATAGGTTAAAAAATTAATCATAGAAAGTTTGCATCTTAGGAAAGAAAAAATAACTGCAAGTTTGAATGAAAAAGTCAGCTTAATATCAACAGAACTTGAAACCATGAGTGAGAAAATGAGTTTGCGTATAGTGAGACTTGAGATTCAAAGGCCGAATACTAAGACATATTATTGCAGTTGGTTTTTACTTTACGTAATCATTTCTTCACCTCAATAGATAGTTTGAGATAGCAGAATTTTGTATAAAATATGGAAGATTTTAAATTGAAACTATATTTTTCATTTGCTTTATTTAAGTTGTGTTCCTTGTATATTGCCAAGAACATTTCTTGGAACTTTGACTACAAGTGATGTAAGAGAAAGTTATTCTCTGTAACAAATGAAGATACTCCCCTACAACATCAGAACTGTTAGTTTGTTAAGTACTTACTTACTCTCTCTTGCTAGCACCTTGCACAACATGCTAAGGATAGTCCTGTACACATGCTGTCTTGTGGTTATTTGCTACTATGCCCAAACTGGATGCAAACTTACAATCCTCTTGCCTTTGACTCCTTTGAGTGCTGAGATTACAACCATGTGCCACCATACCTAGCAAGAACTCACTTCCTAGAAGTAAGATCATTGCCTTGCACTCCTGTGGATTTCTGGGTTATGAATTCTCTGATTCTTTGGAAGAATTTCTCTGATCCTGATGTTTATTTGATTCTTACCCAAACGTCAACATGTGTCTCTGTCTCTTGCTGCATCTTGGTTGATTTCCTTTCAGTGGGTCTTGGATTGGCCAAGCAAGTCCTCATGGAGCTTGTGTTCCAGTATGTAATGATCAAATGAGAATAGTTGGCATATCTGTTACCTCAGACATTTATCATATTTTTGTGTTGGGGATATTCTATTCTACTAGCCATTTTAAAACTTTCCATTAATCTTGAACAATCATACCAGTTATCCTACTGTGCTGTGTAGCTTTGGAATGTACCAAATTTCTTGTACCTAATTAAATATGTCCCAATCTCTATGATTACACAAATGCTTTTTATTATGTAACTATAAGGGCACTTATGACTCATAGAAGTTTTTCCTTTTGCCTTGAACATGATCCCCTAAATGCCTTTAATACATATTCATTGTAAAGCAACTACTTCTTAAATAGTTTTTACTGGAGAGATGGGGATTTTCAACAGCAGTGCTCACCTCTTAATAACTTGGGAAATTTTTTTCCTTTATTTTTTTCATGTTTTCTTGTCCTCTATGATAGGCCTTTATTATGAACTAAGTACCCAGAAATAAACATGTGTAACTTTATAGTAGAGTAGCAAAATGAGATAGAGGCAGTTATTTGATATTACCTAAATTGTTTTGCTACATATACTATAAATGTAATATTATAATTACTAGTTTCCTAAAATGTGAGCTCTTATAATTTATTTTCTAAAATTGCTGCTATAATCAAAACTGATTAGTACTTGGTGTTTTTTATATTGGCAACAATTTTTAATGCAAATGAATAGAAAAGGTCACTGAAAAAGTTTCAGCTCCACTTTTTATATGGTTTAAATTTTCCTGTGTGTAATCTATTCCATTTTGTAACAAGGACTAATGTATGTGAAATGGAAAAAAAATGTCAGATACATATTAGGTAGTATAGCTATTAAATTTTAATAAAATATTCATAAGATGTTGTTTTCTTGCTTTTACATTATAAGATTGAGGATATGTAAATATCATTTACATATTTTACAATGTAGACTATACCTAGTCTGAAGAAAAGAGTGCTAAGCAAATTCTTGCTACAAATTTCATTTCTCAGTATTGAATTAAGCCAGAAGATTTGTTGTGGGCACATTATCCAATTGTCTTATCTATAAATTACTCTTACACGTGTATACTCTATTTCATTTTCTGTTATTTTTATTATTACTTCATTTTTAAATGGAAGCTATTTTATTGTTATGCAGCAACAAACAGTATAAGGCTCAGGGGAAAATATATTGCCAAGTGAGTGGAGTTTTAGCTGAATATTTTTAATCTATTAAATATTGTTTTTCATAAATGTTATGAAACTTCTATATGTGTATATAGAAGGTCTATATGTGTGAAGTAACTTATACATGACTAAAATTCAAAATATTGCAGTCTTTGCTATCTAATCTCTTAAATGATGCTTATCTTTAAAAATTAAGCATTATTTAAATATTGTAAGAATCTTAGACTTCATTGTGTTTTAAACCCAAATAATTTAAGACAATTATGACATTGCATTATTTCAATCTATTTTCCTGAATACCCAAGAAAATAATTGTAGGCTTGATATTCAGAATATGCCTGATCTATTTCAACTGTAGTATAATGCCCTTATGATATCTGGTATTACTTGACAGATTGATGTATGCATGTATGTGTGTGTGTATATGTGTGTTTGTGTGTATCTCTGTTTTAAGGAAAACATTAAAAGAAACTATCATAAATGTCAGAGTAGCTGAATAATATTATTTCTGGTTTATCTGCTATTACATGAGTGCAAGCAAGATGACATACCGTCTCAAACTTCACTTGTCATGTTTGAGTTTATATAGCATAGGATGGAAGAAACTGGAATTTGAAATTTACAGCTACTATTTAAGTCAGATTGTTCTGACTTAGTTTTTTTCCAGCAATTTTCTTGGTCTGCTCTGGGAGTCATAAAAACAGGTAACACCCAACTTCCATTGACCTCTATCATAGAGGAAAGTTTCAGAAAATAGGATCTGCTACTATTCCTGAATGTCTAACATGATAGGTGCTCACATGATAAAATTCTATCAGATAGAAGACTTTTATGCTGCATTATTTGTGCTCCTCAATGTTTCTCAAATACTTAAATAATGTATACTATTTCTTTTGCTATTATATTCTTACCACTTTTTAGTAATAAATTTGTTTATATGAGCTATTACATATTATTGAATCTTTATGTAAATCATTACTATCAGAAGATAGAGACCTCACTATAAGTGTTATATTAAAAGGATAATGAAATAATTCTATGTACAAGTCTTAAATTCTGAGTTTGGTAACCTAGATGTTGTGGACCTATTTCTTGAAATGTTAAATCTGCTCAAACTTATATAAGAAATAGACAATTCTGGATAAACCTTAATTATTGAAGAAATAAAATCAATAATTAGTACCTTTGCAGAAAAGCTGAGGCAAAATCCTGGAGAATTGGGTCAGACATGTTGGAGGAAATCATGCCAATTCTATACAATCTCTCCCAGAAGATGGAATCAGAGATACTTTTCCTAATCCATTCCTAAAGCTGACGATCCCATAATACCAAAACCAAAGATATACATGAAAACTAAAGACCAATGCTGATCATGCCATAGATGCAAAAGTCCTCGATGAATGTTAGCAAATTAAACCCAGTGATGTATATAAATTATTCACCATGATCAAGTACATTTTAATGCAAGTATATCAACCTCCTTCAACGTGAAAAATCAGTGTAATCCATTTTATCAACAGGCCAGAGAAGAAATTCATATGAGTAGGTAGAAAAGCAGCATTTAATAAAATTCTGTACTGAGCCATAACAACTCACAGAAAAGTGGGAATAGAGGAATATTCTTCAGCTTCATAAAGAGCACCTGCAAAATCTATAGCTAATATCATGCATAATAGAAGTTTTACTTCTTATTTCAAGAATGAGACAAGAGATGGACCCTCTAACTTCTTTTCAACAACTTGCTGGAATTCTGAGTTGATGCATTCAGCTGAGAAAAGGAAGTGAAAGAAATTCAAATGAAAAATATAAAATCAAACTGTTTTAGCTGATTGTTATAGATGTGGATAAAAGCCAAATTAGAAATGATATTATCCCAAGGGTGAGATAGTTATCGGAGTGTCTTAAGGAAATAACTACCATAATCAGTTGCTTTGAAAATGTATCATTCAAGCAACATTGTGAAGACCATATAAAATATTAAAATGGGAACAAATTCTTTAAAGTCATTACAGCATAATATAAAAGGTTAAAACTACAATTCTCCTGGAATTGTAGAAGATGTACATTTCAGGATTATTTAATCAGAAGCACAGTAATATCCTAAATGTGTTCAAACAGTACTTGAGGAACTGAACAATTTTTTTAAAGTTAAAAGGAAACCTAGGTAATATCCTCCAGAGCACTAAACTCTAACTTGTGGATATTTTTTTCTGGAAAGAAATTAGTTGCTTCTCTCTTGGTTACTAGGCCATAATGCCAAGTAATTCTGTAAACTGATAATCTTTCAATATGTAGTAAATCCAAAAACTGTATAACCTCTCAGGAAATCAAATAATCTCTGGGTGAGCCTGTTAAAACCCCAGTATGACACTGACAGTACATATAATCCTATTTTAAATATAAAATCTTACATGATTTTCTTTAATAAATTAGGCCATAGAATAGTTGATCATTATCCACTATTATGAAGAAAAAAATGAAAGAAATATTTAGGTTGTAGAAGCAACTGGTCATGGTGATTGTCAGAACTTGTAAATAAGATCATGGCAATTCCTAAATCTTTTTTTTAAAATGAAAATATTCAGTATTATCATTTCACCAGATAGGATAATAAATAGAATTTTTGTTGATGAAGAATGTAGTAATAATTAATGCTTATAATCTAGAGAAATTTGGGGGAAGGATCTACATTTTTTATTGTGGCTGCTTTAGAAGCTTACTCTAGTCTCTTCTCTATATCCCAGAGTAAACATTGATCCCAGAAATCTGTATGTCTTGTATACAGCTAAATATAGATCATAGTTCCATCATAGGAAATATGTAGACTTGCCCCAAAAGAATGATGTGAGGAGAAGAGAATGAGAAAAAATTTCATAAAATTTACCTTTCTTAAATGTACCTCTGTGGTATCTGGAAAGGTTAAACTTTTACTAAAGATATTTTACTGAGACTAAGGCAGGAAAAATAGAAACAAAAGCATAATTCTGCAAACATATCTATATAAAAATCTTGCTAGTTCTGCCTTCATGATTGTCACACATATGTAACTGCTTGATAGCAGACTTACCTGTATGTAAGGCACAAAAGTGTAATGGGGAGATACACAATAACAAATGATTGAAAAACTTGGTAAATATTGGCCTTTGGCTGATGATAAAAGCCATAAACACGCTTATAAAACAGGAGTTACTTGCTTAATGCAAGCATGCCTAGCTAAATGAATAGAAAAACAAATTAACTAGTGATCTGAAACAAAAGTGTAGAAGTAGAAATACTCAAGTTAGATTATTGATATTAAATATTCAACATTAAATTTCATATAAACATGGAGATTTAATTTCCAGAGACCCAAAATATTATACCTTATTTTTGTTTATTTTAATGACAACCTGAGCTTTTCAGCAAGACTTCATGTTGATCCTATGAAAGACTATGTAGCATAACCATTAAAATACACCCATAGAGTTCAATTTCATGATAGATATGAAAGACATTTTAAATATTTAAAATATTAATAACCAGATTCGGTTCAAGATGGCAGATTGATAAGCAGCAAGATACTCAGCCTCTCTGAGAGAGACAACTCATGCCGGAATAAAACGTCATGAAGAAATCCGGACAGAGGGAGATAGATCCTCTCAACTCGGGAAGAAATTAAAGGCAAAAGAGCTGGTCAAACATGCGGTCCCAAAGCTACAATTGCAAAAGCTGAGATTTGCAGCCACAGCACTCTCCAGCCACCTGAATTTGCACCTCCACTGCAACTGGCCAGAGCAGCCCAAACTTGTGACTCACAGAGCTGTGACCCACCAGGGGCCACAACGCACTGGTGCCGCCTGCCAGGGCCGGGACCCACTGGAGTGGCCCAAACTTGCCATTTGCACAGCTGCCACCCGCAGGAGCCCCCGCCCACCAGAGCTGTGACCCACTGGAGCTTCAACTGGCCGCAGCGGCCTGAACTCCCAACTCTTGCAACCGTGACCCCCTGGAGCATGCAAAATCACGGCCGCCATGACTGGCCGGTCTCACTAAAGACAGAGGTAGGTGAGCCCAATGGAGAAGGGAGCTGGCCAGGAACTCCACAGTGAGTGCTGGGAATAAGATCCCTCCCCCCACCACAGGAAGAGGGCGACTGACTGGACCACATGTTGGAATCCGGCAAGAGGAGCCTGAACTAGGAACCACAGTGACTTCAGTTGGTTGCTCCCTTCCCAGAGCAGATTGGTGGGATCCACTTGGCCTGGGTCATGCCTCTGGCTGGGACCCAATAAGCCATCTCAAACTGATTCCTCCAGGTAGCACACACTATCCCAGTGAAGGCCCCCAAAGATTGACTGGCCTGGTGGGGAGGGGCCAGCGTACGCAGCCCCTGCCTACACCTTAATGACCAAAAACAAACAGGAGAGGGCAGAAATCCCTCACCAGTGTGCTTCAGAAGAACCATAACCAACAAGAAAAGGGGCTGAGACCTATACACCTGTATGGAAGAAACTAAAAACATGACAAGAGAAAGAAACCAAAAAAAAAGTCCCCATCCCAAAACCCTGAGAACATTGATTCAGGCAAGGGAAATACAAAAGAGACTGAGGGCAGCAAAAATGCAACATCAGACATGGGCTTCAATAGAATCAAGAGATATCTTCAGGACCTTGTAGATGAGCTCAAAACTGAAATATTAAATCAGGTAAAACAAGATATAAGTAGATTAATAAATGCTAAGCACCTCTCATGAAGACACAGACCAAAGATGGGAGGAACACAAAAAAAGGAGAAACCTTCAATAAAAAATGTAAAGAAAATCTAGAATACATGAAGCAGATTCAAAGAGATTACCAGGAAATTAAAAACTCCATTGAAAGCTGGAAAAACTGCCTAAAAGAAACTAAGGGTAGACTATCAAAACTTGAAGACAAGTTTGTAATGTGTGATCATGAAAGGAAAGATCTCTTAAAAATAACAAGGAAACAGGCAGTAACAATACAAAGGCTAGAAGATGACAAGAGAGTCTACAATTTAAGAATAAGAAATGTGGACAAAGAAGCAGGAATACAAACAGGTGAATTACATAGGCTATTCATGGAAATAATTAAGAAAAACTTCCCAAGCATGAGAAAAGAAAATGATATTCAGATATATGAGGCATAAAGAACTACAGCCACTTACAACCAAAACAGAGCTATACCTAGACATATAATAATCAAGATACCAAAACTCCAATATTAAAACAATATTAAAAGCCATCAGAGAAAAGAAACAGATCACCTATAAAGGAAAGCCCATCAAGATCATGGCAGACTTCTCAACACAGACCATCAGATCAAGAAGAGCTTGGAGTGAAGTATTCTAAGCCCTGAAAGAAAATAACCTCCAGCCCAGATTGATATACCCTGCAACACTGTCACTAGAAATTAATGGAGAAACAAGATGCTTCCATGACAAAGAGGAACTGGGGGAGTTTGTGACCACCAATCCAACCCTACAGAGAATACTGAAGGACATTCTAGAGAGAGAAAAAAAAATACTAGGATTTCAGGAACAGTGAAAGAAAGGCCTCAATGAACAGGCAGGCAATAGAATGAAGGAGAAAACTAGACAAACAATGGCAGAAAAATAGCACAGCAGAAATGAGGCAGAGAAGGTTGGCTATAATCTCTTAACATAGATGGCCTTGATACACTAAAAAAAAAAAAAAAGGCAGAGTAGATCAGGAGGTAGGATCCATTGAGATGCTCTGTATAGGAAATATAATCAACCTAAGAGAGGATTTATGGACCAAAAATCAAATATGAGAAAACAATGCTCTATGTGACATGGAGCCAGAGAGAAATAGGGGCAACTCGACCACCACCTGCAGATAGGCTGGAAAGACAGGATTCTTATGTGCAGTAGAGAACTACTCAGCTATAACAAAGGAAAACCTTGAGGCTTTTATAGGTAAAGGAATACAACTTGAGATCAAGTCCAGGAGTGAGAAGGTTTGGAACCACAGGTTGCCCCATCAATCTAAAAACTGAGGGAGTTGGTGGGATCCAAAATGCTCAGCTCCCTGTGGGAGTGAAAGGGGAGGAATAATCTGAAAAAAGAAGACTGAGGATATTGTTAATAGTGTACCAAGATTTAAAACCCACATTACTCACACCACTCTGCTTAGATGGATTATATTCTGTTCCAGTTTGTCTACTTGTACTAGATTTGAGGGCACTGTCAGTTATCCCCAAAATAGCAGGATATAGTACAGTAATCATCCTTAATTTCCTATTAACTTAATCTGAAGCTCTATATAACTTACACTGTTTTACCATGACTTATCTTAATTGAATCTGGTTTGTTAGATTGCTGTTTTGTATACAGATTTTATTCAAAGCTGTTATGATTGATAGTATCAAGTCTGAGAGTATAGACAACTACAGTGTTTTACCATGACTTATCTTAATTGAATCTGGTTTGTTAGATTGCTGTTTTGTATTGACAAATTTTATTCAAAACTGTTATGATTGATAGTATCAAGTCTGAGAGTATAGGCAACTACTCTGAAGATGACAAGATTCACTAGGATACCCACTCTGGTTTGATTATCACCTGCATTTGAAGTTTTACATTGTCTACAATGTTTTGGTTTTACTAATATTGTTATGTGCTGCTATATTCAATTATTCTGTTATATTCAAAATATGCCTGATGATATAGACAATTCTATTGAAGATAACAAGAGACAACACAGTAACCATTGTAGATCACCTTGTACTGTGGTTTTATATGACTTTTTGGTTTCATGTTTTTTATAAGAATTTGTTTTGTTTTGTCTTGCTGAGTTTTGTTTTTCCCTCTAATACAGAAAGGATAGAAATACATGTAGAGACTCATGTATACATAGCTGTTTATAGTCTCATTGTTTGAATGTCTACTTTGTATGCTTTAATTTTGTAACTTGAGCAACTATTTCTAAGAGGACAATATGTAATTTATCAACTAGTGATTTCTTACTGTTTATCTTTTTTTAAAATTCTGTATCATTTCTACCCTTTTTCTGTTTTCTCTTTAAATAAATAAAAGATACCTTGTTAAGAACCAAAAAATTAAAAAATAAAAGAAGTCTGAAGAGAAAAAAAATATTAATAACCAAGTGCAAATAATAAGTTACATACACAAATAACTTTTGTAATCCTCAGAAGACCCGAGAACTTCTGATTTATATTTGGATGATCTCTTGCATTTTTAATCATTGTGTTTAGTACCTTTGGGTAAAGATTAAGCATAAATCAGTGTTTGTTACAGAAATATTAGAGTGAATTTGGCAGCATAAAATTATGCATAAAGAATGGCTAACTTTCATTTTATTAAAGTCAGTAAATGGGAGCATTGTCACAGTTTAAACTTAAGAATATGTTATGCAAAACTGCATAAATGTAGAAGAGAGTGTAACTTCAAAGTAGAAATAAAAGCATAAACTAGTACCAAGACATCAAATATAAGAATGTAAATATAAATGATCTACTGTAAGAGCAAAAACAAATAGACTTGTGCTAAGATCTTAGACACGAAAACATAATGAACGTAAGGGAAAAACTCACAACTCATAAATAATATCATTTTGCCCTGGCTGGTTTTCCTTTCTTTGGAATCTTTTATCAGAATTTTCTTAAGATATTCTCGTTGGAGTATACAAAACGATCTGAGAAAGTTCTGTTACACTGGTATACAAAAACATGTTTTATACATAATTATCTTCAGAGAGAATCTTCAAGATTATATGAACAATGACAGCATGAAAATAGAATGTAGCAACATGAAATACTATGTTCTTTTTCCTCTCCTCCAAGAATATTTACTGATAAATACTTTAAATGACATTTAGTGATAACCATGTCCTTTGTTGTGTCCTTTATGATCACTGTGTGCAAATTCCATTGCTGTAAGGTTTAACCTATTTACCACATGTCCAACAAGCATGTCTGAACATTTTTTGTAATTCAGCATTCTCATTTTGTTTTTAAACTAAACATATGATTATGCCTTTCTTCAATTAAGGGAATGATAGAGTAATGACATGCAACAATTTTATTGATGTTCATAAATAACTGTGCATAGCATCTTGAAGAAAGTTATTTTTGCTTTTATTTATACAGTAATTTGCAGTGTTTCTGCAATAATTTAATAGGGGCTCTGTACAATGTTGAAATAAAGTGACAGTGATACTCTACTTACCATTGATTTGTTTTTCACTCAATAACAAGCAAACTTAGGTATTTGTTAACCAAAAATCCTAAGCATTTATATGGATTTGGCCACATTGTGACAAAATTCATATAAATGCTTAGGATTTTTAGTTAATTTAGATTCATACTACTATCTGGTAACTATAGAGTTTAAGATAATTAAGTTCTTCACTAATTATATTTTCTGGAAGAACAAAGAGTGTATTTTACCTCTGGTAGAAAATAGATTATCATTCTCAGTGTTAAAATAATGAAATATTCATAGGCAGGTATCTATATGAGTATGTCTATGCCTGACTTTGATAAAAAATTAATGTGTCCTGGTCTTTCAAGAGTGAACAAAAATATTAGAAAAATAAGTCCCAAGTAGGTATAAAGATATATAGCACTAATTAATGTTTTAAAACAATATATTATAACTATAACAAAGGAAGACTTCTTCAGATACTGTTGCTGGGAGCATTAGAAAGGGGGCAAGAACGGCATGCTCAAGAGACTTTGCTGCATGTTCTTCACAGAGAATTGAACTGAGGGAAGTGGTAGTTCATCTTGTGTGCTCTCCCCTTCCCTAGACATAGATGCAAACTCTTTCTATGAAAGCTGCTAACAGCAGCTACTTCCTAGGACTAAGTATGGGGAACATGAGGCAGTAGGAGTATTAAGAACACGAGAATGAATGGAAACACAAAGGGCTACACAATGGTGCTTTGTACATTAATTAATCTGGACAACCAAGCGAGGTCAAAATTAAGACTGCAAATTTCTGTTAATGTTTCAAATGGACAAGGAAAGGATTGTGTGTCTGAACACACAACTAAAAACAGAATAAAAAGCTTGCAACACAAAGATAATTCTACTAATGATGACTGCTTCAAAGGCAGCTCTCTCCCTCCCTCTCCTGTTGTCCTGTATCTGTTGACCCTCTGTCACCTCCCAAGGAGTCTACATTAGTCATTAATAATTTAAAGATGCCTGCAACTTCTGAGAGACATTATCACAGCCTCTAGTACTCAATGTGCTTGTCCCTTCTGTAACATGTGTTAGAATATGTGCCTGTCTCTGAGGGGAACCATTATACAAGTAACCTTAATATCAACTCCATAACTGTTGAATGTAGAGATTAATTAAATCATCTATAGGTTCACATTGAAAGTAATATTTCCCTAAAAAGAATTTTCTGTTTAGCAATAATTGAGAACATTAAAGTATATGTGAAAAGTATATTACTCAAAGAATTATGTAACTGTGAAATCCTAGTAAGAGACACAAACAGCATACCATCAGTCCCAGTTCTTTTGTCCTCACCCTTTTGGGGCATAAAGTCATGAATTCGAGATACCAGAGCTTGTATTATTGTGCCTGTGAGTGTTCTCTAGCCCAGAAGCCAGATAGGAAGGAAGCTGGGAAACGAATGTTTGTTTCCTAAGATCCTGAGCCAGTGACTGATATGGGCAAGTTTATCTGAGCTTCACGTGCTGGAGGGCAACTATCTCTGAAATATGAGCTCTCCCGACTTTCCCAGTTTTCTTCATTCACAATGACTTCCTATTACCAGCACTGCTGACCAGCTTGATTATGTACTTCCCACCAATTATCTTCCTGTCTTTTTTGTTTTATTTCTTTAGTGCAGTTTCCTCTCTCTCTCAACTTCTTCATTTACACTATTCAAAATAGTCTTGTCTTTATTCATCTGCAGGAAGAACAGAAACTAGGACTTACACGGATGAATGCTATTATAAGCCTTCTGAATGAAGTTTTCAGTAAATTTCAAGACAACACTTAATCAGTAAAACTAGAGCTGGGCAGGAATAAAGTTTGCAAATGATAAGACAATGAAAGCATAACAATTTCTAGGGATTTCTTTGGGGGCTCTAAGTACAGTTCCTCAGTAGAAACAGGTAAGATTCTTGCAAAGTGACTGACTTCAGTGATGGAGCAAAAAACATTCAAGGTGAACCTAAACAATTTACGCTCCAGGAATTCAGGTTATTAGCAAAGATTTTTAGGTTCATGTCAAAGAATTCAGGAGGAAGCTTGATGAAAGTGAGGAGAAATCAGGTGAGACACTTTATACATCAGTAAATATCCAATGTCTGAAACATACAAAATGTTTTAAATCCATGAGTACATAATTATACTAATATATCATTATTGATTCATATACATTATACAATGGCAGTTATATGTGTGCATATATATATATATATATATATGCATACATATATCAACTTTGGACACCAAAGACAGTGAACTCATTCTTTCGTTAACTATTAACTGAAGAGAAAGAAACATCTTTCTTATGCAAATTGTATCCATGTGTAAAATAATTGACTAGGGAACGTTTCTCTTACAAAAATGTTATAGTTAATAATTGAGGAAGATCTGACAGAATGTTCAAATCCTCTATGGATTAAAGAAATATTAATTTCTAGTAGCTAACAAAAATATAGATATCCAGACATACTGATCAAGATAGGAATTAATATTACTTATCAAATGTTGCTAATAATTGAAATTCAATTCGAATAGGCCTTTTATCTTGCAATTAGTTTCCAGGAAAAGTAGCTAAGAGGAGAACATTTAAATGCCACATTTAAAAGCAAGACTGGGGAAATTCTATAAGGCACATAACGAGGTATTCTTTAAGCTAAACTAAAAGTGAGGGAAATGATAAATTGAAATGATATCATAATTAATGTCAATTAGTTTCAGTGAAAAGATTTTACTAATGCTAATATTCAAATAAAGAATGAGAACAATCAAGGAAATGTGAATACTGATAAACATTGCCTGCTATTAATAAATTATTAACATTCTTATATAACAGACTATATTGGAGTTATTTTTAGTTTTTATTTTTAAGAGCTATATGATCAAATATTTATAGATGAAATAATATGTTGGAGATTCATCTTAAAGTTATCTAGTGGTGAGAGGGAAAATGATGGGATTATTGGAGCAATAATATTGACCACTAATTCACCATTGTTAAAAATTAATCATGGGCACATAGGTCTTCTTCTATTATACTATTCTAGCTGTTAAATACTTTAAATCTTCAATAATAGTAAAGCTGAAATAAAAGACTCTTCCAAATTAAAATTCTAGCAAAACTAGAACCTATTACTGAAGAATTTGAAACAAAGCCAAGAAGCTCATCAACAAAAAATAAATACAAAATTATTATACTAATAATAAGTTACATAAAAATGCACTTAGAAAACTGGATAGACAATGAAAGCAATGCAGAAAAGCAACAGAGATAGTAGATGAAGAAAGTGAATCATTTCAAACAATAATAGGAAGAGGGTGTTTGTTTCTAGTGATGATGGAGTAGCTTATGGTAAATCAAAAAGCTTTCCAAAAACAACTAAAATACACTGAAGAAAAAACTGTAAATCTATCAGCAATCACTGGAGAGAAGACAGTCAATTATGATTTGAAAGAACAACATACCATGGAGAAAGAAAGCACAATAGGTGAGCTTGTTTACACAAAACAAACTGCTTTTCCTCTCAAGTTTCTTAGTTTTTGTTAACAGGCAATTAAGTGACTAGGGAAGCTGCATGTAAAATTCCTGCTAAAAGGTAGAGAAACCTGTTGAGATTTTTGCCATGTTATTGTCTGAGAGACATAAATTCATATTATTACTGCCAACTCCTTAAATGGACCTTAACTCTATTACCTGGAAGATAGGGCAACTCTGTCATGGTAGAAGAGAGTATCATCTAGAACCTCCAAAGGTTTTTCAGGTATAAAGCTCAGCATTCCACAGAGAATTAACGGACAGGCCAACAAATAAGAATATGAAAAAATACCCACTATAAAGAAGCAGAAGTAGTCTAGTTTTTGAAATTATCAGACATTTATTTAATATAATTTATTATGTTCAGGAATATAGATGAACAGATTAAGAATTGCACTAGACAGGTAGAATATACAAAAATGTATGCAGCTTTGAAGTATAGGTTTAAAAGACAGTGTTGATAGAGACTAGAGAACAATATACAAAAATGCACAAGAATTATATCTGGCACAAGGAGGATCATTAATTGAGTGACACTTTTATGATTCAGCTTAGTATACACATAGTAAAAATTGCCTACAAAATTGAAGGCAAAATACACATATCACCAGTCAGGTAACTGGAAATATATGGTGCCAGCATTCCTTGACTAAAATGTTATTAAATAGACTTATTCAGGCAGAAGACAAGAACATAGTGGTTTAAAAAAAGATAAACCATAAAGTATAAATTTGGTAAATAAAGTGAATAATGATGACAAAGCAAAGCCAAAGCATTCTTGTTATTTTTAGCATATATGAATATAGGTTTTGAGTATATTACATGTAAAATTAAAAGAGAAAGTAAATAGATTAAAATATTCTTAGTCATTAACATTCTATAGAGTTTAATGTTTTAAATAATATCAAAAGATTTTATGATTAAATGTGTGACTTAAAAGTGATAATGAAATTATTAAAGAAGATAGGAAAAGGGAATATAAAAGAGATGAGGAAAATAATGTTAGTTGATATATATCCAAATATATCAGAAATTATACAAGATGCTTATGGAATAGCTTTTGCATGTATGATATTAAGCATAATAAACTTTAAGATAGGAAGCTTAACTAGAGATAAATGAGAATATAGTGATAAATTAGCCTTTTATAAGAATGACAAAACAATGTTGAATTTTAATGTACACTAACTCTAAATACCTAAAGCAAT